>CAUYUJ010022242.1:0-50000 GCA_963575745.1 Prorocentrum cordatum
CCGACTTGGGGTTCTCAGGGCTTCCTGGGGATCCGAGGACACGCAAGACGCGCCGCCGAAGCCACAACCACGGATGTTACATGTCCTGAGCTCCGCGACCCCGAGGCCACAAACCTTCTAATCAACTACGCGAGGCTCGCGCACCCGGGGACAGAATCCGTTGTAAAGTCGCGCTCCTGCAAATTACCGAATGTCAGCGTGTGATTAAAACCTTGGTTTCCCTGCTCGGGCGAACCGCGGGGCTGGCGCCCGCCAAATTTGAAGGGGCCCCAGGACACACAAATACATACACACAAATAAAAAGATTCCCCATATTTTCCTATATTTTCCGGGTTTTGATCTTCCCCCACACTTCCCATATTTTCCCATATTTTCTGGGGGATCGACGATTAATTGTGTCTATGTTATTCCCCTCCTGAAAATTGAAACACGCGGCGGCGGCGCTGGTGATTAGCGCCGACGCCCAGCCGCCAGCGACGGCGGCGGCGCGGTGGGTCCGCATTCTCTCCGAGCCCCGGCGCGCGTGTTTCAAGAAAAGTTTCTCGCGCCTCGCGAGGTCCATTCATCAGCCCCGAGGAAGGGGCTTCACCTGTTGATCACAAGCTGACAGTACTGTAAGATTAAGTCGGGCCTGTCCCTCTACAGGAGGAATATTCAAACAACAAACAATCAAAAAATAGTCGGGGGACAATGCCTTGAGTATGTTTGGCCATTTTTCGGAGATGTCTTGGCCATGTCTGAGTTTACGTCCAAAATCCCCCCTGCAGGGGGGCAGGCCCGACCTAGCTGTAAGATTCTCTCTCCTCCGAGGCCAGAGATGCCTCTGCAAACTCAGCCGGGCTCGCGCGCCCGAGGTCCGTCCTTCACGACTGTGTGACGCCGGAGTCGCGCCGCCGAGGGCAGGATCATTTTGCAATACACGCCTGCTTCGCGCTCCCCTCCAGGCCTGAGCCTAAACGGTGTTCTTCGTGCTCGCTTTGAGTTCGTTTTCCCTCGCATTTGTCTCGAATCCGCCTTTACTGCAGAACGAAGTCGAAACGAAAACGGCCCACGGAAATCACCAAAAATGAAGGGGCCCCAGGACACACAAAGAAATACACAAATAAAAAGGTTCCCCTATATTTTCCCATATTTTCTGGGTTTCTGTCTTCCCCCCCACTGCCCATGTTTTCGCATGTTTTCTGGGCAATCGACGATTAATTGTGTCTGTGTGTGTTTCTCCCCTCCTGAAAAAGCACAGTGTAGGTCCCGCCCTGCTCCTCTCCCGAAGCCAGATCCCATAGCAAATGATTAGAAGCTCGCGCTCCCGAGGCCAGAGCCCCTCCCAACTTGCAGCCGTTTTAGGCTCCCGAGGCAAGAGCCCGTTGTAGCACAGTGCCCAAGTCGCGCTCTCGAAGCCAGACCTTCATCTAAACTGCGCCTGGCTCGCGCGGTAAACGGCCCAAACACGCAACACACAGTGACCAATGATAGCCCAAACATCTCTACAGGGCAGTTTGTAATACACAGGAGTTTTAAGATATCGTATTTTAATGCATGATTAAAGTATGAGTAAATTTATGCATGAACGCATCGTTGTTTTTGTATACTGAATCCCTGCATGTTTAATGCATGATCCGCACGCGGAGCATGTATATCCCCGCATGACGTTCCCAGATGCCTTCAGTACGGCGCCCCGACACTCCTACAGGCGTCGGCCATCTCCTATTCTGATGGCGTGGCGGGGGGAGCGCACGAGCAGGAGGGGAGGGGCGACGACATGGGGGAGGAGAAAGAAGAAGGGCTAGGGGAGGGGGGAGGAGGAGGAGGAGGAGGAGGAGGAGGAGGAGGAGGAGGAGGAGGAGGAGGAGGAGGAAGAGGAGGAGAAGATGGATGGATGACGTCGAGGTGGAGGGAGGGAGGAGGAGGAGAGAGAGAGGATGAGTATGAAAGGGGTGGTGGCGGGAGAAGGAGGAGGAGGAGGAGGAGGAGGAGGAGGAGGAGGAGGAGGCCCCCCTCCTCCTCTTGCTCGTAAGAATGGCCCAAACTCGACCTCTGGCCGCAGCAGGTTCCGAAGGCGGGGGAGTGGAGGGGAGTGGGGGGAGATGAGGATGAGGAAGACGAGAGCGAAGGAGGACGTCGAGCGCGAGAGGGGGATGGCGAGGAGGAAGCCAAGGAGCAGAGTTAGGAGGCCGAAGGGCAGGAGGATGGGAAGGAGGATCGGGAGCAGGAACAAGAGGGCAGGAGGAGCGGGAAGGGCGGCTGCAGGCTGAAGCATGGGTGCCTGTCGAGCAGCAGCGCCGCAACCTTTTTCGCCTCGGGCCCGGCGAGCTCCTCGGCGCGCCAACACAGAGCCTACTCCTCCTCCTCCTCCGTTGCAGCTCCTCCTCCTTCTGAATTGATCCTCCTCCCTCGTCCCGCGCCCCTATCGCCTCCCCCTCACGAAGAGGAGGAGGAGGAGGAGGAGGAGGAGGAGGAGGAGGAGGAGGAGGAGGAGGAGGAGGAGGGGGAGGAAGAGAGGAGGAGGAGGAGTGAGGAGGAGCGAGGAGGAGCGAAGTGGAGTGAAGAGGAGTGAAGAGGAGTGTTGATGATGAGGAGGAGAAGGAGAAGGAGGAGGAGGAGGAGAAGGAGGAGGAGGAGGAGGAGCTGGAGCAGGAGCAGGAGTGAGGAGGAGGAGGAGGAGGAGGAGGAGGACCTCCTCATCTGTCCTCCCGCTGACCCACCCCCTTCCGCCCTGCCTGCGCCTCCCTGTTCGCGCCTCCTCCTCCTGCCACCCCCCTCGACGAGCGACAACGACGGTCGCGACGCCGACCGCGATGCTGACGGCAACGATAGCCAAGGGGGGGTTTAAGAGTCAGCTCACGTAGCTGATTTTCCCGGCGCCTCCCGGCGCCAGAGGTGGCTATGTATCGAGGAATGAGCCCCTCGGTGGGGCCGAATCCAGCTGCATGCAGCTGACTTCGTAACCCCTTTCCCAATCCCCCCCTTTCGTCTGGCCCGAGTCATTCGCCACGTTGCGCCGCATCGTTCTTGCTCGTGGCGCCGCAGACGCGCGCGGGATGCGCGCGGCCAGAACGCGCGCCCCGCCATCTGCTGCTCCTACTTCACCTCTTTCCCGTTCCCTCGAGGGAGGGAGGGACAGGGGAGGTGGGGGGCGCTGGGATGGGCAAGGGTAGTTTGGCTAGAAACTCTGGGGAAGACGTGGGAGAGACCTCAACGTATGAGGGGGTCCTCCTCATCCTCTTCTCTTCTTCCGCGATTCCCCACCTCTCCAGGAGCGTGTAGAAGTGCTCAAAGAAATATCTGATATGACCGAAAAGGTCTTTGGTCGGCTGCTTGAGGTTACTCGTGAGGTTGCTCTGCCCTGCAAGCGTTTTGCCCAAGACAGTCGAAGCTGTTGCCCACTCGGTCAAAATGCTCGGCTGGAGCGCTTTTCTTTATCCTCGTCGATAATGGGCGTTAAAAAAAATGGGTCCGGGGGGGGGACAACGTAACGCCGCCCCCCGGCGGTGTGGTTTCAACACCACGGGAGCCAACAAAAATCACGGAATAGTGGCCGTCATCGGCCCCACCCTCCTCCTCCTCCTCCTCCTCCTCCTCCTCCTCCTCCTCCTCCTCCTCCTCCTCCTCCTCCTCCTCCTCCCCAGATGACGTCACGCTCCGCGCCGGCGGCGTCCAGGAATGCCTCGGGATGACCAAGGCCCAATAGGAGCAGCATGCAAGTGGCCATCTGCCCCACAACGCCTGTGTATGCCACAATGCTCGCGTGCACCACACCGCGCCCGTGTACACCAAAGCGCCTGCGTACACCGCAAAAGCCGTGCGTAACGCAGCGCCTGTGTACACTACATGCTTGCGCTTACCACAACGTCGGTGTGCACCACAGCGAATGTGTACACCAGAGCAGCCATGTGCAACACAGCGCCTGTGTACACCACAATGTTTGCGTGCACTGCAACGCCTGTGCACACCACAACGCCTGTCTACGGCACATCATCCGCGTGCAACGCAGCGCTGGTGTACACCACAGCGCTGCGTGCACAGGACAGGTAAAAGGATCATGTAACTGAGGATCAGCTGCGGACAGCTAAACACCACGCCAGGGAAACGTTGATAATAGAACGGAGCGTTTTTCCCTCCCCCTCCTCCTCCGCCTCCTCCTCCTCCTCCACCTCCTCCTCCTCCTCCTCCTCCTCCTCCTCCTCCTCCTCCTCCCCCTCCTCCCTCACCTTTCCCCCTTGTCGGGTGGGGCGGCGCTACAGCGCACGTGCGCATCTCAGCGCGCACCGCAGAAGGGTTCATTGAATCGGTCCACTTAGTTGTCGGATGGCCAATTCTGCTGGAGCCTCCTGGACGCGTATGGGAGGAGGTAGAATTTTACTGGAGGGTTCGTAGATTCCAGCGGCGCTCCTTTTTCCAGAAGGATTCCTTTTGCACAGTCCTGTATAAAATTGTTATTTCCCGCAGAATCCTCACGCACCACATTTTGTCGTACGGATTCCCTCTAAAATTCTATATGCGACAGCAGTGCTCTGTTGCGCACGGTTACAATGGTGCACAGAGGCGCCGTGGTGTACACAGGCGCTGAAATGCACGCAGGCATTGCGGTGTACACTGGTGCTATGTTGTACACGGCTGATGTGGTGTACGCACGCGTTGTGGTGTAAACAAGCGCCGTGGTGCCCGCAGACACTGTGGCAGACACAAACGCTGCGTTGCACGCGGCTGCTGTGGTGTACGCAGGCTGTGTGGTGCACACAGGCGCTATGGTGCACGCAGGCACTGTGCTGTACACGGCCGCTGTGGTGCGGATCGCCATCTACATGCTGCTGCTACCCATCCACAATCATTCCTAAGCATTCCCACGCGCCGCCGGCGCGAAACGTGACATCCTCGGTCCTGTGCCCCCCCCCCAGATGACGGCCGTCATCGGCCCGGAACAAAAAAACAGGGACGACGACGACGAAGACGACGACGACGACGACGACGACGACGACGACGACGACGACGACGACGACGACGACGACGACGACGACTGCGGACCAGATTACCTATGCGGATTCCTATGCGGACGCCTAGGCGGATCCCGATGCGCGACGCACTGGGGGGGGGGGGCGTTACGTGATATAGGGGGGCGGGGGCTACAACGCCCGTTATGCCCAAACCAATCAAGAAACACGCTCCTGCAGGTGAAAGGCTACACTGTGCCGTCGCAATTTCGAAGCGACTCGTGACAACATTTCCGATTTGTTCTGGGTCGATACTTGGGGGCGCGAGAGATAAAACCATGGCGGAGGCGCTAAGTCGTAATCGCAGGCCCAGGGGTTCCTCGTGCGCTCTCCTCCCACGACCTGGATGTTGTGCGCGGCATTCTGCATTGCCATCATGTATTGCCGGATCTGCGGGAGGTCCATGGTGCAGAACTTCCCCAGCTCCTTCCCGAGGCGTGCCCGCCTTGCTGCAAACCCACCAGGGCAGGCGCAGGCGCCACTGTCGCGCCTCTGCCGAGGCCATGAGCTTTCCTGAGCAGCGATGTGCAGTGCCCGCTCGGGCTTTTTCACGTGTGCAGCGGCTGCTGTGCAGAGGCTCACTGCTGTTGCTGAAGGGGCCCTGGGACACACAAATAAATATACACAAATAACCGGATTACCCATATTTTCCCATATTTTCTGGGTTTTTGTCTTTCCCCCCACTTCCAATATTTTCCCATATTTTCTGGGTAACCGTCGATTAATAGTGTCTGTGTGTTTTTGCTCCCTCCTGAGTTGCTGATGCGACAATTTTGTGGTTGCCTCGCGCGGGGCCCTCTGGGCCCCGGGAGCGACTGGGCCTGCCCTTTTCCGCCACGCCCCTCCGGCGCGGCCTCTGAACACGAGCGCCCTGGCCAGACCAGGCCCCCGCCGCTCAACCCACCAGCCTCTCCCTCCTCCCTACCCCTCCACACCTTTGTGGGCCCCGGAAACGGCAGGGCCGTTTTTTCACCGTTTCCAAAAAAATGTCCCTTGAAAATGGAAATGGCAAAAAACGGCGACCGGAAATGGCAACAAAAAAACGGCTCCAAAATTGGAACTGGAGCCGGAACCGGTCAAAAAACGGCGACGGAACCGGTAAAACAATGGCGTCGGAACCGGCAAAGAAACTGCAAAACGGAACCGGTAAAAAAACGGCCGTCGTTTCCAGGGCCCACTGAGCTCCTCCCCACCCCTCCACACCCCCACCCTTGCGCCGCGCCCGTCCGTCACCGCGGCCGCGATCGCCTCCGCCCCGCTGGGGACCGGCAGGGGCCGCGCCGGAGAGGCCTTGCATGCCACACGGGGCCAGCTGCAGCCGCCGCCGGCGCCGTCCCCGTCTCCGTCTCCGCCGCCGTCGTCATCGCTGTCGCCCTCGTCGTGGCCGTCTTCGTCTCTGTCGTCGTCGCCGAGATCGCTATCACCGTCGACGTCGCCGTTTTCGTCGGCATCGCTGTCGCCGTCGTCGTCTTCGTCTCGTCGTCGCCGTCGTCGCCTGCGTGCTGGTTGTGCGCCTTCGTCGTCTTGCGCGATCTTAGACGATTGGGTTGAAATCGGCCTCGGAAAGCAGCGGGCAACCTGAAAGCAACCCATCCAGCCCAAACCTGCCGAGTCAAGTTCAGCGCAGGGCCAAGTCGGGCGGGCGTTCAAACATGCGTAATGGGGGACCCCCTCCCCGCCCCATTCCACTGACCGGAACTGCCGTCACCCGAAAAACACCCAGCTACGGCAGACCTGGCTTAGTGATTTCAGCCCATAGTTTGGACTTCGGGGCCCAATCACCATCTGGCTCCCCTTCACCAGGGTCCTGGCTATACTCGGGGTCGGCCCCGAGGGGGGCGTCCAAGAGGGGGGGCGCAAATCTTGGCCAGCGGCGTGTGCGCGGCCCAGGGGGGGGGGGCAGGGAACGTATTGAAATACAGAGGAGGCTCCATGAACTCTGGGGAGATCTCATGGCCCCCGCCATGATATCCACCCCCCCGTCAGTCCTCACCCCCCTCTTTGCCGCCCCCGATATCCCCGACCAGGGCAGACAAGGTCACCGCACCTCGATGCAATCGGCCGTGCCACGCGAGCGGGCACAACTCCGCTGGCGCCGCCGCGTGCCCTGCGCCGGCCGAGGGCCGCTTTCGGCGCAGCTGGCGATGGGGAGGTGGCATCCTCCCCCCCTAACGTTCGGCTACACGTAAGAGTGACCCTGGGCAAGAGTGACCTTTGGTGCGCGACCTTTTGGGGGCCGCGGGGGGTGGGCCAAACACAAGCGCGCAAGACGCCACTGCCGCCCGGCGTTCGGCGATCGGGGGCCCCAACGGGCCCGCACCAAAGGTCACTCCGGCGAAGGGTCACTCTTACGTGTAGTCGAAACGTGTGGGACCCCATCCCAGGCCCCCAGCCCGACGCCGTGATTTTTGTCCCAACGCCCACGCCCAGAGGTCTGGACCCCTTCCCCGGAACCGGGTTTTCATCCCCAGTCGTTTCTTGACGGCCCCGAGGCCTGGTGAGGGCCCCGGGAGGCCGAAAATGGAGAAGCACCTCTCGCCGCGAGTTTTGTTCACGGCGCGTGGGGGTCTGAGGTTTCGGTCCATATTGCGTGGGATCATATCATATCGTGCGATACCGTAAGGCGTAGGACCCTATCGTGTGGGCCCCCGTCGTGTGGGATCTTTTCGGGTAGGGCCCCATGGTGGGAATATGCCGTGGGGAACCTCTCATGTGGGGGACCCTGGCGGGTGAGAAACCTATCGTGCGGAACCCCGACAGCATGGACACCGTGGGGCCCTATGGATCGGGATCATCTGCACGACGAGGACGAGAACTAGGACGGCGGAGACGAGGACGACGAGGACGACCGATGACGTCCAGAAAACTGCACTTGCTGGAGGCCCTGGAAGCCTTCTGGGCGCTGGCCCTGCAGGCCCAACATGAGCAACCGACGGAACAGAAACCACGAATCACCGATGACGACGACGACGACAACGGACAGGATGACAACGACGATGACGACGACGGACAGGACGACGACGACGACGACGCCGACGCCGACGCCGACGACTGACGACGACGACCACCTACGATGGCAACGACCGCCGACAACGATGGACGACGGCGACGACGACGAAACACGATGGACGAGGACGACGACCACGACAGTGCCCGACGAGGACGAACCAACGACGGCGACGAACGACGCACGACGCACGACGCACGACGGACGGACGACGACGGCGACGACGACGGCGGCGGCGGCGGCGGCCGCGGCCGCGGCGACGGCGCCGCCGAGGCCTCGCACGCCCAGGCGCCGCCGTGCTCGGCCGGCGGACCGCCCGGGCAGTGCAGCAGCAGCCCCTGACGCGCAGGGCGCCGGGCCCCCGTCCCAGCGCTCGACCGAAGCCGTGCCAGCCAGGAGAGCCCAGAATCGAGTCGATAAGTCGAATCGGCGATCGAAATGAATCGGATCGGCGGAAATCGGCAGACAGTCGGGAGGAGTCGAATCGGCGGATATCGGCAAAGTAATAAGGCCTCAATGAGGAATCGGAATCCGAATCGGAATCCGAAATCGAATCGAATCGGAATCGGAATCCATCGAAATCGAATCGAATCGAATCGGAGGAATCGAAACGAGCCCTGCCGTGCTCTTCGTTTTGGCTGTGTGGCGGCGCGCAGCAGGGGGCAGGGGAGGGGGGAAGGCTTCCTTGGAAGCGCCCTGCTTCTTCGAGGGCCCTGGCCCGACATCTACCAATGGGGCCAGCGCCCTCCGAGCAGCAGGGGTGCTCCTGAGAGGCCTTCCCCCCTCCCCCTGCCCCCCTCTGCGCGTGGCCGAGCTGTGCTGTGCATGGGCGCACAGAAGTATCCGTATCCGCGGCTTCGCGGGCTGGGCCCCGGGGCCGCGACCTCAAGGATGCGGGGCGTTGTTTGTCGCGGATGCCCCGCGCGGAACGTATCCGTATGCGACCGCGCATCCGCGGGATCGCGCCCCAAAATGCAGACTGCCAGCGCGCGAATCCGGATATGTGCGTGGCTCGTGAGGATCTGTGAGTGGCTCGTGAGTTGTGGTTTTCCATCGTTCTGTCTTCGCCCCACCGTGGCTGCAAGAGGGCGTCAGAACGGAGACGGCCCACGGCATCGCCAAAGCACTGTTCAGGTCGGGCTCCTCCTCATCATCGCCAAGGCATCGACGGCAAATTATCATCGTCACTATCATCATCACGATCGTCATGAGCATGATCATCATTATGATCATCATCAGCAGCATCATCATCACCATCTTCATCATCAACATCATCATCAAGATCTTCTTCATCATCATCATCATCATCATCAGCATCGACACCATGATCATGATCAGCATCATCATCATCAACTTCATCACCATCAAACCTGCCATCATCATCGTCATTCTCAACACCGTCATCGTCCTTTCTATTGTCAACATCATCACAATCATCAGCAGCATCATCACAAACATCGAAAATGTCATCGTTGTCATGATCAAGATCACGCTCATCATCACCACCACCATCATCATCACCACCAGCATCATCATGATCATCAGCATCAGCATCATCATCGACATCATCATCAGCAGCATCGCCATCAGCATCAGCATCATAATCATCTTCAGCAGTCATATCATCATGATCATGATCATGTACATCATCATCATTGTCAGCATCGTCATCATCATCAGCATGGACAACAGCATCATCACAATCGCCAGCATCATCATCAACCTCACCATTACAACATCAGCATAATCATGATCATCATCATGATCAGCATCATCGCCATCATCATTACCATCATTATCATCATCATCCTCGTCATCAACAGCAGCATCAGCATCGATAACATCATCAACATAAACACCATCACCACAATCAGCATCATCAGCATCATCAACAGCATCACCATCATCATCATCAGCAGCAGCATCCACAGCCTCATCATTAACAACAGCAGCATCAATATCAGCATCAACATCAA
This sequence comes from Prorocentrum cordatum, assembly GCA_963575745.1. NCBI lineage: Eukaryota > Dinophyceae > Prorocentrales > Prorocentraceae > Prorocentrum > Prorocentrum cordatum. Next base: position 9,972 of record CAUYUJ010022242.1, read on the forward strand.
CAACATCACCATCGTCATCACACTCAGCATCAGCATTAGCATCAGCACCAGCACCATCATCAGCATCCCCCTCCTCTTCCTCCTCCTCCTCCTCCTCCCTTCCTCCTCCTCCTCCCCCTCCTCCAGCTCCTCTTCCTCCTCCCTCTCCTGCTCCTCCTCCTCCGCCTCCTCCTCCTCCGCCGCCTCCTCCTCCTTCTCCTCCTCCTCCTCCTCCTCCTCCTCCTGCTCCTCCTCTCTCTCCTCCCGTTCCGCCTCCCCCTCCGCCTTCCCCTCCCCCCTCCGCTTGGGAGAGACTATCGTGTCGACGATCTCTCTGCAGGGATTCGCCGTCGTCGTCGTCGTCGTTGCCAGTCCCACGGAATTGAGGAACAAAGACATTGAGAAACATCGTAGTCAAGTCGAAGTGAAGCCCCTTCCCCGTTCCTCCGGGGTCAGAATACCGCCCCCCCAGGGTCTCACGGATGTCCAGGGAGAGGCCGCCAGCGGGGTTACCGGGGGAGGCCCCGCCTTGAGGATCGGCGGCACCGGCCGTAAGGCCTTCGCAATCTCATCTTCCTCCTTAGCCTCCGCCTCACCAACGTGTCTCTTCTTCCTCCTTTGAAGAGCGCGCGGGCAGAGGCAAGCCCGATACTCTTCGGCAGCATGCCAGTCCGACGGCAATTGTAAAGCGTGGACTGGGGACTCGATGGCCTCCATTGGTTTCCGTCCGTTGGTTGCAACCCTTTCTCCTTCCGCCCGCCCTCACCCTCCTCCTCTCCATACTTCTCCTCAGCAGTCTGTCGGGGCTGTCTCCGAGACAGCACAAGTCCATTTTCGAGGGCAACCCGCGGCCAGGACATGAAGAAGTGGAATGAGGTACGATGTGCGAGATATACGCTGCCAAGATATAATGGCTGACATCTGGATCTGATCGGGCTGGTCTTGAGCTTCAGTCTGACATCTGCCCGCCCTGTTTGCCCCAACTGTATGTTCCTACACTTCCCTGAATGGGACCCTGATCCTCTCACTCCTCTTAATTACGGCTGATCACGCTGACATGTCACGAGCCCTCCAGACATGAGTGGCTCGACATAATCAGCGCAAGGGGGCTGAACGGTCTTGCACCGCCGCTGGGCGCGTGGCGGGCGTAGAGACGCGCGGTGGGACGTCCTACCAGCGCCGCGGTCTACCCGCGATCCACCCACCCTGCTCTAAAAGATTCGGCGCCTGCGGCGAGCGCCCAACCAGCGGGGCCAGAGGCAAGGACGGGAGGAGGGAGGAGGGGTAGGCGAAGAGGGGGAAGGAGACGCGGGACACTGTCTCTTCAAAACGAGGGCCCAACACCACAGGATGGTCCGGAAAAACAACGCCTGCGGCGGGCTCCGTCAAATGTCCTTTCGAACCTCGCGGATTGCCGACGACTCACCCACCCCGCCCCCCTCGCTCTCGTCCGCACTTGAGGGGCTATGGTAATCATTCCAGCTCTCCGCTCCACCTCGTGGTAAAATGGCTAATTTCTCCTTCTTAGCTACACTCCCTCGCCCACCCGACAGGTGACAAATCAGGGCCAGTGCCCCCCCCGACATCTCTGTCAACAAAAGCGATGCAAAGTGCACTTTGCGGCAAAATCATGGGCCATGTGTCTGGGGGGCCCGCGAGCACGCTGTAGCACTGTTTGGGCAGGCTCGGCGGGGGTGCCAGCATGTGGCCGGCTGTGCGCAGGGCCACCATCCCTGCCAAACAAATAAAAAACAATGCTGACTGCACTTCGCGGCCAGTGTGGATCGTGGGAGGGCACCCCGCGATCGATTTGCACAGGCTTTTGGACAGGGGCGGCGGGGTTGCTGGCATAGTGCCTGCTGCGTGCAGGCCCACCGCACGTCATAGTAATGGTCACGCCGTCGCGATTGTGCAGTGGTTTTCGAGGAGGCCGACGTGGCGCACCTCGCCCCAGCATCGCGCACCAGGGGGTCCGTATGGGTACCCAGCAGCTTCCCATCCGAAAGTGACCGCCAAATAAGCTGAGACGCGGGGGCTACTCGTGTGTTGAGAGGGCGGGTGGGAGTGAGCCAACTAGTTTGCGGCTGGGAGACGTGTCTCGATCACTGTACCCTATCAATGTACACCCCTTCCCACAGGCGAACGGCAGCCAACCAGGAGCAATGAGGGCCACGCCCCCGCCATCCCTGTTCAACAATTCTACGAGGCGCACTCTGCCTCCACATTTGGAGCATGCGCGGCCAACCCGATGTGGCCTCCCCCACCATCCCTGTCATAAAAAAATACAATACACACTTTGGGGCAAAGTCTGGAGTCGTGGTCGTGAGGCCCGCGAGCATTTTGTAGAACATTCTGACAAGGACGGCGGGGGCGTTAGCAGATTGCCTGCTGCGCACAGGGCTACAGAGAAAAGAAACAATACAAAATGCACCTCGTGGCTAAATCTGGATCATGCGCGGCCGCCCCGCGATCACTGTCAAGTGGTGGTTTATGGCCTGCTGCGCGCAGGCCCACCAGGCGCAATGATGGGCATTGGTTTTCGACATGATTGATGGGGGCCGGCATGTTTCCCGATGTGTGCCGTTACGTGCGCAGGCGCACCCGACACACTCTGCACGTACCCTTACGTCGGGCCTGTCCCCCTACGGGGGGATTTTCGAAAAAAAATACTCCAAAATACCCCAAGAAGGTCAAAGCATACTCAAAAAATAGCCCCCAGTCTATGTGTTTGAGTATTTTTTGATTATTGTTGGGGTATTTCTTATTTTGCGTCGAAATTTCCCTGCTGCAGCGTGCGGCACACTTGGCACACGCGGAGGCGCGCGGCGCACCTGGCGCACCCGGCGTGCGGCACGCCCGGGCCCCAGGGGTGCCTGGCGCGCGTGGCGCGCCTGGCACGCACGGCGCACCGCGCCCCAGCATCGCGCACATGGGCCCGGTCTTGGTCCCCAGTAGCTGTCCCCCCAAAGACGACCGCAATAATAAGCTGAGACTCGTAGGGGGGGCCACGTGCGAACCCTGCCCCTACCCCCCACGATTTCTGAGGGGGAGGGTGGCGTTCACTTCGCCTCCCCCTCAGAAATCGTGGGGGGTAGGGGTAGGGTTCGCACGTGGCCCCCCAACTCGGGTACTACTCATGTGTTACTTTATGTGTTGGGACGGCGGGTGGGAGTGCGCAAGACGGCCTGCGCACTGGCGGGAGCTTACCCCCTTTCCTGCCCCTTCACCTGGGAGTCGGAAAAGGGAAGCGTGGTTACTTGGAGATCCTAAGATGGCTGAATATGGAAATGGCTCGAATATGGCCCCGTTCAAACCAATGCGGACTGCAGGATGACCCAAAGAACTTGGTTGGCTCCGAAAGGTTTCCAAAACGAACTTACGATGAGGAGGGAGAGGGATGTGACAGGAGGAGGGCCGGGCCAGAGAGACGAGATAGGAAGAGCGAGGAGGTGCGGGGGAGTAACGAGGAAAAGGGAGCCATCCCCTATCAGGAAGGAAAGGAACTAAAGGTGGAGGAGGGAGGAGGCAAGAGGAAGGAACGGAGCAGCTCGAGGACGACAACAGGACGCCATCGGGCCCCACGGCCCAGCGAGCACGGAAGGCCTGCTTGGTTACGAGCTCGAGCCCGTGTTGGGTCCTGTCGAGCGATCGTCGCCGTCGCTGTCGCGCCTGCGTCGCCGTCGTCGTCAAAGCCGACGTCGCCGTCGCAGTCGCGGACGTGGTGGCCATCTTCGTCGTCGTCGTCGCCGACGTCGCCTGCGTCGCAGCCGTCGCCGTCGCCGCCATCGTCGTGGTCGTTGCCGTTGCCGCCTTTGTCGCCGTCGCCGCTGTCAACGTCATTTTCTTCGTCGCCGTACTTGTCGTCATCGCCGTCGAGGGATAGATTGGGGGCGGGCTCCGAAAGACCCTCCGCCGCCTCGCAGGGAGGAACTCTGACACTGGCGAAATGTGGCGTCGCGAAGACTTGAAACGGATGTTGTTTATCCTCTTCGGTATCCAGGTGCCCCTCCTGGATGAGACCACCGTCCCCCGGACAGGGTGGAGAGAAGTGCCCCCCCCCCAGACAGGAACAAAAAACGCTTCGGAAGACTACTTTTGTCGCCTTCTAGGGATGGGGGAGGGCCCTCCGGATCCCTGGGTGATTTTGCACGTTTTCGCTTGTGCTCTGGTTCTCCCGAAACGTTTGGCAGGTTAGGGTACGCTTGATTGCCCCTTCCGTGCGGGGACCATCTTCTGGAAATTCAGGGTCCCCGACTTTGGGAGATCTGGGGACAGGGAAAGAGGGGGGTGAAGGGAGCGCTGAGGAGGCAGCGGGGGGGCGGGGGGGGAGAGCATGGGCGGAAAGAACCAGCTGGATGGAAGGTGGAGGGAGCGGGGAGGTAGGGGAGCGCGGGGGGCAGACGGAGGGGGCAGGAGGGCTTGGAGGAGCGGGAGGATGGGGGGAGCGGAGGGAGCGCGGGGATGATGGAGAGCGATGGGGATATAGGGAGAGGAGGAGGATGGGGGGAGGGGCTCAATGCTGGGTAGAAACTCGCTGGCCCAACGGGCCAGAGGAGTGCTAAGATCTCCGGCAACTGCTTTAGAATATTTCGGCTTCGCACGCGCGGGGCGGCCCTGGGGGTCCAAGGGCGAAAAGTACTCCGGCTGGTTCGAGTCAGAGGTGGTTTCCTTCTGGGCGCCGCCCTTCAGGCCCTCCAGAGCGCTCCAAAAGGCCCGAAAGACGGTCCAAGAGGGCTCCCATTCGTCGAGCGTTCGGTCCAAGACGCCCAATGTGGCCCTCAGGTGCCCCACCCAGGATGCCTGCCAAACGCCCCAAGAGGCCACCAAGAGCCCTCTCCAGAGGGTCCACAGAGGCAAAAAGTAATGGATCCCCCTTAGTGTTTCAAGGATTCAGGGGTTCTCGCCGTTTCGTCTTAATTACCCGCGCTCCAAGACGGTCCAAGAGGCCCCCAAGATCGCCCAAATGGGGTCCAAGACGCCTCCAAGAAGGCCCCAAAGCAGCCCCAGCGGGCCCGGAAAACAGCCCAAGAGCCCTCCGAGACGGCCCAAGAGGCCACCAAGAGAGCTCCAAGAGCGGGCCCTGACCAGGCACCCAAACAGACATTTCAGCTCTCGGCCCCGAGAGGCCCCAAGAAGGCCCCAAGAAACCTCCAAAAGACTCGCCAGAGGCCGCAAGAGGCCCCCAAGAGGCCTCAGGAGGTCCCAAACTTTCTGCGCAACAAGTGAGATCGCCTGCTGCGCGGGCAACACCCGCAGACGGGGAAGCCGCTCCCGACCGTGCTGGAGCCAGTCCAGCGCGGCGGCGCACGTCGTTAAGGTCGATGAGGTGACGTCCCACACGTTGGAGTTCCGCAAGCAGAGCGATGTGGGCTGACCTCCGCGCGGCCTGCGCGGCGTGGGGGGCCTTCGGTGGGACCCATCGAGGCCTCTGAGGGAGCAAACGCTGCCCCTGAGAGGCCTCCCAAGAGACCCCAAGCAGCCTCCCAAACAGGCGTCTTGTCCACAATCAATGTTGGCCCCCTAATGCCCAAAGAAGCGATCGAGAGGCCTCCTTCTCAACCTCCTCCTCCTCCTCCTCCTCCTCCTCCTCCTCCTCTTGCTCCTCCTTCTCCTCCTCCTCTTCCTTCTCGCTCGCCACGGGCATCGCTGACGATTCTGCCCCACAGCACATGCGCAACGGTGGGATGGGCTCCAGGCGCTCTCCAATGCGCCCAAGGTGAGTCCCAGATGCCCCAGATGGTTTCCAAGACGGACCTGTGAGGCCACCAAAGCCGCCAAGATGGCAGAATATGCCTCCAAGACAACCGAAGAGGCCCCAAAGAGACCCCAAGAGCGCTCCAAGAGGTCTCTAAGAGGGCCCACAGAGACAAAATTCAGAGATTTGGATTGTGTTCTTCAATGTTGTTCACGCGATCGCCTATTCTAGCATCCGAAGCTCCAAGACGACCCCAGGGGCCCCAAAGACCGCCTCAAGACGGCCCAAGAGGCCCCCAAGAAAGTCCCAAGACATCTCGAGACGGCCCAAGAGGCGCTCAAGACTGCCCAAGAGAGCCCCAAAACGGCCCCAAGATGGGCCCAAGAGGGCCGGCAGAATGAGCGACGCGATCCGCCGCCCCAACGGATACGGCGTGTAAGATCCCCTCCGCATGGTCTGCGCGAATTCTTTCCCCTCGGTTCCTTGCCCACGCACTATTCGTACCCATGCCCTTCCTCAGAGACACGGCAACGCCTCCTGGGGTCCTCCACGTGGCCTGCTCACTCTGCCGGCCAGGGGGCCAGGGGTGCGGCCGGGGCGCTTTCTTGCCACCACTCCCGTCTCAAAACGACTCCCCTTTCACGCACTCGGCTTCCGAGCGCCACCAGCCCTCTCAGACACCTCTCCGGGAGCCTACTGGGCCAGTCTGGGGGGCCTCTCGGAGCTCTTTCTGGGCTGATCTTGACCGCCCTTCGGGCCACCAACGGCCGTCCCGGATGCCTCCCCACCTCCCTTCGAGTCTCATACACCAGAAACCCCCCAAAAGCAAAACACAGCGTAAAACAAATGGGATTCAGACGATTCTGCCCTTCTCGGGCTGTTCCTGGCGCCTCTCTTGGAGTCCGCGGGCTCTTGGAACCTGCGGCTGCTCTCCGCGGCCGCCCTGACGGCCTCTCGGGGCCCTCCTCGCCCGTCTGAGCTCATTTTCGGTGCTGTCGTGAGCGGTCTTGGGCACGCCCAGGAGGCCCCTGGAAGCCCTTGCGAGGCTCCAAAACGAAGTGGCGATGCTCCTGTCTGCCTCTCTGCATCCCGCCTCGGTTCCCGCCGCCGTTTCCGACACCCGTGGGTGCCCTTTTCGCTCGCTCTCGGGTCCTCACGGGGCCCGCTGGGGATCTTCTTGGGCTCTTCTCCGCGTCTTCTTGGACCCTCTGTCGGCGGTGGACAAACCTCCCTTTAGTAGACCTCCCCTTGGTGAAAACGGCCTGGGACCGAAACCGACGGACCTGGACCCGCAAAACTGACGGCCGCGACGCCCCCTCTCGCGAACCGAAAACGGCCGATTATCGACGTGTCAGGGCAGGAGGTCTGTCCACCCCCGACTCTATGGGGCGTGCAGGAGAGCCCCCCCCGAAAAGGAAACTCCGGGCTCCAACAAGGAGTGGGGCGGCGGTGCCTGCCCCCTATCGGGAGCGTCAGACTGCATGAGGGGAGGGCGGAGAGAGGGGTGGGTAGGGAGAGGGCCGGCGCGACGACGAGGCGAGGTTGACCCCCGTCTGGGGGATACCCTGCCCCACGCTTCTTAAACAAAAACCCGAATAGGCCCCCAAAAGTCCGACCGCTCCTCAACCCGCTACTAGGGGGCCACGTGCGAACCCCACCCCTCCCCCCCACGATTTCTGAGGGGGAGGGTGGGGCAGGGTTCGCATGTGGCCCCCTAGTGGGAGCAGGGAGGGAAGTGGGCATGGCATGGATGAGGAAAGCACAGCCTTCCCCGCAAATCTTCATCACAGCAGAACTGTCGCACGGCTCGCCGCTCGTGATGCCCACGTCGCGGGGGGAGGGGGAGGGAAGAGGGAGGAGGGAGGAGGGAGGAGAGAGGATGAGGAGGGAGGAGGGAGGATGGAGAGGAGCGGAGGAGGAGGAGGGAGGAGGAGGAGGAGGAGGAGGAGGAGGAGGAGGAGGAGGAGGAGGAGGAGAGGAGGAGGAAGAGGAGAGAGGAGGAGGGGTGAGGAGGGGGGGGGGCGGAGGCCTCTCTGTGCTCCTGCTTCAGTTGTTGCACCCATTTGTCGACACAAATATCTTGAGGGCCCCTGTTAAGACCACGCCCGCCCTCCTCCTCCTCCTCCCTCTCCTCCTCCTCCTCCTCCCTCTCCTCCTCCTCCTCCTCTCCTCCTCCTCCTCCTCTCCTCCTCCTCCTCCTCCTCCCCTCCCCTCCCCTCCTCCTCCTCCTCCTCCTCCCCTCCTCCTCCTCCTCCTCTCCTCCTCCTCCTCCTCCTCCCTCCTCCTCCCTCCTCCTCCCTCCTCCTCCTCCTCCTCCTCCTCCTCCTCCTCCTCCTCCTCCTCCTCCTCCTCCTCCTCCTATTCTCTCCTCCCTCCTCTTCCCTCCTTCTCCTCCACCTCCTCCTCGCCTCCTCCTCCTCATCATCTTCCACGGCCTCCGTCTCCGCCCACTTCGTCGCCGACGTCGAGGTCCTCTTCAGGGTCGGCGGCACGGGCCGTCAGGCCTTCGCAATATCTTGAAGGCCCCTGTTAAGACCACGCCCCCGAACAAATCGCGAAGCACTAACTGGTGTTTAACACCTGGGCTTGGTACCCTCCTCCGTGTGCGGACGTTCTAGAAGCAGGTATGGGTTTGGCCCTGCGTTCTACCTATACTGCTGCTATCTGCGACGAGTGACGATTGATGCAGGCCCTTCTCCCTAACCCTCAACCCCAAACGCGCTACTTTTACTTCAAGTTGCGAATGTAGTCTTGGAGCGCTCTCGTGTTGACTCTGTACATTTTCGTGTGGTCAATACGGAGCGTGTGGGAGGGCTTCTTCGTCGCCTCTTAATTCAAAAAGGGGAGCCACAACAGGGGGGCTACGTCCCTTAGGCTTGGCGATGCTGGTGCTGGCCTTACACTGAGGCTCAGGCTCCATGGCCCAAGCCAGGTCGAACCGACCAACACCAGAACACGCTTGATCTGCGAGTTAGGGTGGTCGCGGAAACGGTGGCGGTGACGTCGATGACGATGAGTCTCCTCGTCCTCCGTCTCTGCTTCCTCTTGCCATCTCCTTGAGAAAGCCTGGGCATGTGACCCTGAGCCTGAATCTGTCCATCGCTCACTGCGAGACGTCCCCGAAACTGGCGGCCCAGCAGAGGCAGGCCTCGCAAGGCCTTCGTCAAGTGCAGCCCTGCTCCTGAGCGCATGGCCACATCAGCTAGCCTGACCGCTGCACGGCACGAACCCCAGCTGACGCCGGACGACTGCAAGCCCACCCCCAGATGCGAGTAGATTCGCTCGTGAGAAGCAAATGACAAAACCCCTGTCCGTTCGCCCGCGCAGACAATTGACAGGAACCTTCCAACGGTTGTGCGCAGAACCAGCGGAAGGAGAGGCAGGGTCCCCCAGCTCCTCCCCCACTAGAAATGCACACCCCCACTAGGAATGCACACCCCGTTCGGAACGCACTCCCCCACAAAAAGCACGCAACTGGTGCAGCAGAAGTTATGCGGGATACGGCTTGCAGACATCGATAAAGAAGGGATGTATGAGAAGGCGTATCATGCGAAGGCCTCTACAACGACGCGCTGCTCTCGGCCTCAACATGCGACCCTGTCCTCGACAGACCCAAACAATCAAGCTCACAAGGCGCGCGTTGGTTGAGTGGAACGGGAAGCATCCTAGCCAACTTCACGCCCATGCTGCCATGGACTCTGAATCCGCGCAGCGGCGCAGAATGTCATGCCTCAGCAACTCAGGAACGCATGCTATGTGAGCCCACATGTCGCACGCACTGCAATGAAGGGCACAATTATGATTGCCGCATCTTCCGCCCCGCACGCAGCATTTCGCTTTACCTGTTGGGCACTGGGACTGGGGTGGGATATTGCCTCCGCGCGCCCCTTTGCATCGTGCGCGCAAGCGCGATGTACTTTGCTCTGCCGCAGAAGTCTTCTCCGCGAGACCCTGCTCGGCTGCGGCACCCTCGCTCTCTGCGGACTGCCCGACCTCGCCGCCGCAGTCGGACTCCGCGTCGGGGCTGCTGACCGCGCGGCCATCGAACAGGCAATCGGACCTCCCCGATGGAGGTATACATCGGGAAACCCTTTTCGGAACCGCCGCAAGGCACATCCCTATTGTGGCAGCGCTATGAGACAAGATCGCCGTGTGGGCCATTTCCTCGTTCTGCGACTCCTGCACACTCACGGAATTTCAACCAAGATCTGCAAATTTGTGCGAGCCTTCTACAACAATTTGTCGTACTCGCCGGCCCCATGGACGACTCTGTCGCTGGCGCGCTCGGCGATAGGAAGCACATCGGGGCCATGATCTGCCCGAGCCGCAGCCCATGCAAAGGATACCCCTTAAATCGAGAACTTCTCTGGCGACCTGCTGGCCTAGCGCATCAGCAGCGGCCCCAGCGGTCGCGTGCACCATCCCAATTTCAGACATGATGAAACAACCTGTGCCGGCGTTGATGTAGGTCTCGCTCTCCACGTCGTTGTAAGTCAACTAGGTATCGAACCTCTCTCCAATTTGCGTCGCCACATGTACGCCAACGTCAAAAGATGTCGAATAGCTTGGTCTGCTGCTTGGCAACGCTCTCACCCGTGGCAGCGTGTTGGAAGATGCTGCGAGCGCTGCCCTCGGAAAAATTGCCTTCCCCACCCTTGAAGACGGACTCGGTGTCGGCCGTGCTGGTCTGCCCCCCCACAGCATCAATAGACTGTTTTTTCTTGAATCGGCAATAGCCCGGGCTATCCTGGGGGGGGGAGGAGGAGGCCGGCCGATAACCTGATAACCTAACCCTCGCGCTGAGGGCAGCCCTGCATACGCCCGCGCCCCCCCTCCCGCGGACTGCACAACCGGCAAAGCTGAATTATCCTGGTGGGGGGGGGGGGGCAAGCCCGATACGGCAGGTTCCTGTCGTGCCGACCCCAGCGTTGGTTTTTGACACCGCAGGGATCGCTCAACCTTGAACGATCGGCCGCTGCCGCAACGTCCGATCGTTCAACACCGATCGATTCTGGGTCGCCCGCGGCGTTCAACCTTGAACGCCCGCGCTGGGGTCGCCGCTGGTCGACACGACGCAAACCTACCGTAACCCGGGTTATCGCCCGACCCGAAATAAACAGTCTCAAAGCTCGGCGCTCATGCAGTCCATCTGTGCTCCCGGTGCCCGTCGCTGCTCGGCACAGCGGCGCGCAGGCTCCGCATCCGAGCGAGTCGAATCGGCCTCCGCGCACTCGTCGCTGACCTTCTCGGCCAGCCCCAGCGCGGCATCCCACTCGCACCTCCTCCTTAAAGGGGCCCCAGGACACACAAATAAATACACACAAATAAAAGGATTCTCCATATTTGCCAACCTTTTCTGGGTTTTTGTCTTCCCCCCCACTTCCCATATTTTCCCATATGTTCTGGGGGATCGACGATACATTGTGTCTGTGTGTGTTTTTCCTTCCTGGGTGAAGGTCCGCAGAGACATGCCAAGCCTCGAGCCAAATGTGGCCACGGATCTCGTCACTCTGGGTCCTTTCCCCCACCTCCGCCTCCGTTCCCAGCCATCCTCCCCCTCCTCCCCAATCCTTCTCCTGCTTCGCATCCTCCCTAGTCTTCATCCTCCTCTTCCTCCTCCCCCTGCGTCCACGTCCTCCTCCTCGTCCTCCCCTTTCCCTCTGCCTCCTCTGCCATCTCCCTACTGATCCTCCTCCCATGGCATACATCCTCCTTATCGTCATCCTCCTTCTTACCACATCCCTCCCTCGCCACATCCTCCTAATTACCACATCTCCTTCTTACCACATCCTCCCTCCATCGTCTTTCCTTCTTACCCGTAAAACCCCTTGTTCGCCGTCTCCTCGTCGTACCCCTCTCCTCTTCCTTCCTTCATGACTCCTCCTCCTCCTCCTCCTCCTCCTCCTGCTACTCATCCCCTCATCTCCCTCTTCTCGCCACCGTCGTCGTCGTCGACCTCCTCCTCCTTGTTTGAGCAGGGACCGACCGTCCCGGCATTTTTATCAGCCTACCACGAAATGTTCTTAGAACCCAAAAATGTTCTAATACAAGTCAATGCTCTGAGAACATCAGCCCGATGTGTTAAACCAAAACAGTCCCAGCCAGAAATGTTCCAAGAACATGTCGCGCAGACCAAAACGCTTCTTAGAACATTATTTGGTAGGCGTATAGGCGAGCTAGGACGCTTCGCCACTGCTTGACTTATCCTCTTCCCCGCTTCATCCCTCCTCGTATGAACTACCCGCCGTCGTCCTTCTCCTCCTCGTCCTCCTCGTAGTCGTCGTGGTCCTCCGCGCCCAGGTACTTCCTACCCTCCCACTGTCCAGTCCCCACACTCCCTCCCTCTCTCTTGCCCATCGTCGTCGCCGTAACTCCTCCTCATCCTCGCCGTGACCGCCCCCCTTCCTTCAGCGGAGACTCATGGGAACATCCCAGACCATCTGTATGGCTCTTGTGAATCGACACTAATCGACGCTACATCGACGCTACATCGATGTTACCCGACGCTTGCCGACGCTAAGTCTGCTCTATCTTATCGACTACTAGACGATAAATCGGCGTGCGCCAGCGAACGGCACTCACTTCCCCTCCCCCCCCGCTCCTCGTCAAAGCATGACCTCATCTTTCCTCGGCGGTGCAGGCATGGAACCCTTCGGGGTGGGGCCCCAGGTGGGGATCAGTGTCGGGGGGGGGGGGGATTGGCTCAGGTGGGGAACATCGACTTGGAAGCGGCGATGCATCGCCGCTGGACCGATCGGCGATGCATCGCCGCTAGATCGCCGACAGTAGGGGACCACATGCGAACCCTACCCCTGCCCCCCACGACTTCTGAGGGGGAGGTTGGGGTTCACTCCGCTCGGGAGCCCCCGAACGGAGCGACCCCCACCCGAACCCTTGGAAATCGTGGGGGGTAGGGGTAGGGTTCGCATGTGGCCCCCTGGATAGGCTCCCGACAGCGGGTCCGAGGAGGAGGAGGAGGAGGAGGAGGAGGCGGAGGAAGAGGAGGAGGAGGACGACGAGGGAGAGGAGGGCAAGAGGAAAAGGGAGGAGGAAAGGGCGAGAAGGCGGAGAGGCGAGGAGTGGAGGAGGAGGAGGAGGAGGAGGAGGAGGAGGAGGAGGAGGAGGAGGAGGAGGAGGAGGGTGAGCGGGGGGAATGAAGACAGATGCGGGGGCAACTGTCCAGGTCGCCCCGGCGAGAGGGCCGAACTCGCCGACGCCGCCCAACGAGAATGGCCGGGCCTCCCAGCGGTCGTCGCCACCGCTGTCCGTCGTCGCCGCCGCTCCGCTGCTCGTCGTCGTCGTCGTCGTCGTCGTCGTCGTCGTCGTCGTCGGCGTCGTCGTCGTCGTCGTCGTCGTCGTCGTCGTCGTCGTCGTCGTCGTCGTCGTCGTCGTCGTCGTCGTCGTCGTCGTCGTCGTCGTCGTCGTCGTCGTCGTCGTCGTCGTCGTCGTCGTCGTCGTCGTCGTCGTCGTCGTCGTCGTCGTCGTCGTCGTCGTCGTCGTCGTCGTCGTCGTCGTCGTCGTCGTCGTCGTCGTCGTCGTCGTCGTCGTCGTCGGCATCGTCGTCGTCGCACGACGCCTTCCAGGGAGCGCGGCCTGGCCTCCAGGGGTGAAGGAGGACACGCACACACACACACACACGCCTGTCTGAAAGAGGACCTTCCAAAGCAGGAACGCCTATGCATACATGTATATGCATACACACACATATATATATATATATATATATATATGTATATATATATACATATTCCTATTCCAAAATCTTCTTACCCGAACCCCCCCCCACCCGCATACCCCCACCCCCCGCTCCTTAACTGGACACCCCCCCCCCCAGGGACGCCCCGGACGGACGCCCTTTCAGACGTGTCGGCGGCCCCTGGGGCGCCCTTGTAAAAGATCCGCTGGCCTTTCCGGGCCTCCCGGGGTGCCTTGCCAGGCCTTGCGAGCAGACCCAAAGCGATCAGAGGGGTCATCGGAGACCCAAGACAGCACAAGAGCGCTCCAAGAGGAACCCCAATGGTCCGAAGACGGCCCACGAGGCCCTCAAGACGCCCCAAGTGGCCGTTAAGAGAGCCCCGAAGAAGCAACAATCGTCCCATTCCTTTTGGAAGAATATACAATTTAGGGTATCCGCGTTTGTGTCTTCGCAGCGTCCAAGAGGCCCGATGGGTCCCCGATATCGCCCCAAGACGGCGGAGGCCCCCCAGAGGGTTTGAAGACAGCCCAGAGGGGCCCCGAGATTGCCCCAGAGAGCCCCGAGCCTGCCCACAAAAAAAACACAGATGCCCCCCCAAGGCCCCCAAGACAGACCCACGAAAGCCACGGGAGACCCCCAAGAAGGCCACTGGAGGCCCCCGAGAAGGCCCTAGATGGCTTCAGGAGACTTCTGGAGGGTCCAGCCCCCCAAGACGGCCCAATAAGGCCCCAGGACGGTCCAAGGAAGCCCCAATACGGCCCAAAAGAGCAGCAAAAACGCCCAAACGGCGTTTTCCATGCGCTCGTCGCGCTCACGCGAAAACGCCTGTCTTTCCCGCTCCTCCACCACCCTCTGTTTCTTTCTTTCTTTCTTTGTCTCTCTCTCTCTCTCTCTCTTTCTTTCTCTTTCCCTTCCCCCATCCGCCTCCTTCGTCGACCTCCACGTTCGTGACATCCGATGGCCATCCTCATTCGCCCGCTCTTTCCTTTGGGCCCTCTCCCCGTTTCTCCTCCCCTCCCCCCCCCTTTCCGATGTTTTCAGACCCTCCTATCATCCCTGCTCCCGTCCCATTCCCCATTCATGGACAATCGCCATCGCAACAACTTGATGCTTCGTCGTTCGCCAGCACCTTCGCGCATGAACAAACATGATTTATGCCCCTTTCCCTGCGCACGAAGCATCGGGCGAACGCGGTGTCAACATACACCAAATGATATCTGAAAAAGTAAGACGATCGCCCGTCCAAGCCTCGAGGTCCCCGTGGTGAAACAAGAGATGATGGATTGCATACCCGGGGAAGCGTCCGGAACAACGCGCATGGCGCGAAACGCCAATGCTGTGTGTATGTCTCTCTATATATATATATATATATATATATATATATACAAACACTGTATATACAAATAACGCTGTACACATACGCGTTGTGCCAACATGGCTGGCACAATATCTGTGATGCAAGATATGTGGTGCAGTATCTGCGGCGCAGAATCCGTGGTGCATCCATGTGGGGCGACCGAAGTTGTGACATTTCTGTTCGGCAATAGGCGTCGTGCGTTCGACGTTATGCAATATTTGGTGCAATATGGATTGGACTGCTGGGTGGCACAACATACGTGATGCAATATAGGTGGTTCAATGAATGCGGGGCCATCGATATGGAACAACAATTGTTGTGCAACCTACGTCGTGCACTTTATGTGGTGCGATCGAAGATGACCCATTGATTTTTACACACGAATTTGCCAATTCTACGCTTTTGCAAACACCCCATAAACCATCCGCGTTGTCTGGCAAAACCCATGCGGCTCTCATTGCGACTGGTGCATGACTGGTGCAATTCTGCGACCGCGCCAGCCCGCGCGCGCGGAGGCCAACTAGCTTGGCACGACCGACGCGGCCGTTTTGGCGCTGACCGCTGGGCTCATCCCAGCGGGCACTTCAGTGCGAGTCGGCGACTTGGGCGGGCGCGGTATCATTGCAACGTTGACAACGTTAGACACGATGATGGTAGTAACGATGCTGGTGGCGGTGCTGATGACTCCGACGACGATGGCGTCGTCCGCGGGTCGGTGATGGAGGTGTTGGAAAGAGTTCAACATTCGCGCGCGGCCGACGCGCGAGAGTTGACGCGGGTCGTGCCCCCCCCAGCACGCTCGCCACGGCGTCCGCATGAGTTCGGCATGCGGCCCGACTGGCCCGCTTGGCAGAATTCCGTGAACATGTTGCGAAACCGATGGTTGTCGCAAGGGTTCGCCTGGTCGCGAGCGCAGGTGGTTTTGCTTGCAAGCTTGTGATGTGAAGTCCTGTTTTTCAAATGGTGACGGTCTGTTCCGCAATCTTTGCGAAACCCCAAGCTTTCGACGGATTTCAGCGCGCGCGCGCGACGACGCCCCGCATGCACATCGTCGCGCGTTCTGCAAAAGATTCTCGCGAGAGAACGCTGGCAAGGGCGTTCGAACGATTTCGGCATGCGCGCGCGAAGCATGAACAAGAAACCAATTTCTTTCTTAAGAATTAGCAAAAACGCAAGCCCGAGCTTGTGTTCGAAACTCCGCGTGGCGAAACAATGTGTGCTCGCATGTTCTTGGGCGCTCGGTCTTGAAATCCTTGCGGAAACGATGGTCTTTGAAAAATGTCCGCATGCGCGCTCGACGACGCGCGCGCAGTTCGCTCCATTCCATGGAAGTGATTAGTGAAAACAAATGATTTGGGATAGACGAATGCACGCGCATCGTGCATGTTGCAAAAGATTGCGGGGGGGGGTAGGTTGATGACGGTCTGCCCGGGATGGCATGGCTATGTTTAGGATGGGCAATGAAGCAGAATCATCTGCAAACTACGATACAAAAAAACGGGAGCGGATAATCCGGGAGAGGGGGCACCGTCTAATTCTTGTAAAGAAAGAGAACCTACGTGGTGCAATTGACTAACCTGCACCGACCTTGACCACCTCCACTGCTCGCGCAAACATCCCACCCTCCCACCCGCAATCTGTTTGGCAAAACTCATGGTGCCTGGGGCAGCGGCGCCGCCGATGACGACGTCGGCGATAACGCCCTCACTGCTGATGCTCGTCGCCGCAAGTCGATGATGAAGGCGCACATGTCGACGATGCTCAGACGTGCGCGATGACAAGATGACGTCGGCCACGTCTGCGGCAAGACGAAAATAGCCCCGGCGACGACGATGTTCAAGAGGACGACGTCGCAAAAATATACCGGCGCCAATGACGGCAAACGCGCTGGCGATGCTGATGTCCATCTGTCGATGCGGCAAGTGATCGCGGCGGCGCTGACACGGTAGACAAGGTAATCCGTGCGCGCGGGATTTCAACGAACCCGCCAGACTGATCATGCGCGCGCGGCGGTGCGCGCATGTGGCCTGCGTGGTAGCTGTTGCAATGGATTTGCGCCCTCGGCGCGTGACAGGAGCATCGCGGGCGCACCGCGCGGCGATATGATTTCGATGGATTTCTGAAGAATTCATAAGAAACACATGTCTTTAATGATTTTAGCATGAGCGCGCGGACAGGACATTTGCAAACTGTTGTTGTAAAGCCCTTGTGTTTCTTTTCAAATTTGCATGGTAGAATGATTTCAACCACGCTGTGTTTGGTCCGATTGCGACGTGGACGCGCGCGCGATGACGTTTGTTTAAAAATGAAAAAAAGAATGGGCTCTTGAAAAATTATAATTTGTAATAAACAAGAGCGCGCGCATTGTATTTCTGCGCAGAGGGCGGCTGGGGGGGCGATGCTGGTTTGGCTGGGATAGTATGAATTCATATATATATATACATATGATGGACGAGAGTGCACAATCAACTGTAAAAACAAACAAAACGAAGCGGTGACCCATTAACTCCCGGGGGGGGAGAGTCTATTTTTCTTTTGGAACAGCAATTCCAGGGTGGCGCATTCTATGCGGTGCATTTTCCGCGGTGCAATCTCGGGTGCACAGTTCACGCGCTGCAACTCACCCTTCCGAGTGCTCAGCTGTCAACCCCATTGCCATCGCAATCGTTCTACCCCCCACCCGCCCTCAGCTTGGTTCGCAAAACCCATGCTGCTGCGATCGCAATGACTGTCCAGCGTTAGCTGGCGCAGCGCCGCGGCCGCGCTAGCGCGCGCAAATTCGCGCGCACAGCGGCCAGCTTATCCGGCATGACCGACGCGGCCGCGGCAGCGCTGACCGCTAGAAATGCCCCAGCGAGTCTCGCAGGCCACGCTGGCGCGAAGGCGCTTCAATGCAAATCGGTGATTCGGGCGGGCGTGGTATCATGCCGACGCCGGCAACGGCCGACGCGATAATGACGGTAGCGATGCCGATGGCGATGATGACGACGACGACTGCAAAGCCAATGACGGCACCGATGCAGATCATCCCGGCGACGATGATTGCATGCGCGCGTCGGTGACATGCGCGAAAGTGTATTGAAAGTCAAGACATGCGGTTTCATAACCCTTTTCGAAATCTAAAAAGGGGTTGAAAGATTTCCGCATGCGCTCGCGACCACGCGCACATGTGCACTCGGATCCATTGTTTACAAATGACTGCTGAAAAGAAAATGTTTGCGTCCAGCGACTGCGAACGCATGTTATTATTCACGCGGGCGAAGGGGCGTCGATGCAAGCTTGGCTCGGACGATATATGCCCACATTTAAAGTGACCGGCGGGCCACCCACAGGGTGCGCGGATAGACCCACGGCTAGCCGAATACATGCATGGAAATGAAAATATACGCGGTGAGATCTCTGCGACGCGGCAGCGGGGCGGCGACGACGGCGACGGGGCGGTGGCGGAAATGTGGCCACGGAGCGTGCGAGCGGCCCGCCGAAGTGCGCAGCGGGGGCGCATGCGACCGCAGCCATTGGAGCCTTGAGCGGGGCTACCTTCGGAGCCACGAAGCGTGTGAGGACGTGCCAAAACAGAGGCATGCGGAGGGCAGAAGTAGGGGCGAGAGTGGAAGGGCGGAGGAGGGGCAGGGGGGCGGCAGGATGTGAGACGCGGGGCGCTCTTCAAAACCAGCACCCAACACCGCAGGCAAATTGGGAACAAATGGACAAACCCCGCCGCCGAGCGGGAACAACGCAAACCATGAGAACCTTTACCGTTCCCCGATCGGGCGCGCGTTGTTCTCTTCTACCCCATAGTAGCCCAAACAACTGCAGCTGCACATTGTCAACGACGCGAAACGCAACTTATAGCCGTCGGGCGTTCGCGTCAGGGGCGCGGCGCGCGTTCACCGCCGTGGCCATCGTCCAGACCAGATTCGCCGTTCATTCTCACGTCGCCATTGCCCCAGCCGCTCCAATCAAAACTTTTGGTCTGCGGGTCGAGAGCGGGTCTTTTCCGGTTAAGAGCTAGGCGGGGCGCGCAAAGCACTAATTGGGGAGACAGGGCGCGGGCGGGCGGGGCCTCAGGCGGCCGGAGGGCGCGGGGTGCAGACGGTGCCGAAGAGCTTGCACAGGGAAAGGTACGCCTTGGACAGGAGCCGGAGGCGAAGTCCCGGAGGGAGGGCGAAGTGGTGTTGCCGTCAGCGGCGCGTCAGAATCACCACCCTCGAGTGCTGCGTGGGGAGGGACGTGACCAGGTCGACGTCCGATGGGTAGAGGTAGACCAGGTCGGCGAAGTGCAACAGGCGCCACCAACTGGCAAGGAGGCCCCAATCAAAACACGAATGCGCCAATTGTTCCCTATCCCCTATCAACAGAATCTGGACGTTGTCAACGACACGGGCTGTAGCCTGACGCCGTCGCACAAGGGGGCGGGGAGGCGGTCGCGCGAGAGCTGCAGCTTTGCGTTCGCGCCGCGGGCGCGGATCATTTCCACCGCTGGTCCGCATGCGGTTCCCCCGCCCAGTACAGCGTTTCGTGGCCCAGAAATATACACCACCACCACCTACCTCAACCCCTCCTTCTCCCAGGAGAGGGGAGAGGAAGAGGAGTGTGGAGGAGGGAGGGGGAACGGAGGTGGTGGTGGTGTATATTCTTGAGGCCCGCAGTTTCGTGGCCCCAGAGGGAGCTCCACCGAAGGTCCCAATGGCGCAGTCCGCATGCGGTTCCTGCGCCGTGTGCCGCGCTTCGTGGCCCCATAGGGGGCTCCACCGAAGGTCGCAGTAGCGCAGTCCGCATGCGGTTCCTGCGACCAGTATAGCACCCAATGTCCCCGTAGGGAGCTCCACCGAAGGCCCTAATGGCCGAAATCACATGCGGTCCCCCCGCCCAGTGCGGCCTCTCATGTCCCCATGGGGAGCTCCACCAAAGGTCGCAGTAGCGCAGTCCGCAAGCGGTACCTGCGACGAGTACAGCGTTCAGTGTCCCCATAGGGAGTTCTACCGAAAGTCCCAATGACGCAGCTCACATGCGGTTCCCCCGCTCAATACAGCGCTCCGTGGCCCCAGAGGGAGCTCCACGGAAGACGATACCCACAACTGCGGTACTCACTACTGCATATGGTTGAGTTCTTCGCCAAACTAACTGAGTTCTTCGCCAAACTAACTGGTGTTTCCAGAATTGGGGCGTGCACAGTGTTGTCCCTTGTCACGGGTCGAGCTGAGGCGTGAACAGTTTGACCAGAATATGTGTTACCTCCGTATAACGCGCAAGCAAGAACACTGTGTATAACGTGCAAGGCCGCGGAAGAAAAACGTAAAACACGTTTTAAACATGGTCGTTGAACGTGCACGGCCGCTGGCTAAAACACATATGTGTTTGCGTGTTCTTTCAACGTCCAGGGCTGCGGGGCAAGTGTTGTGTTTCCTGATCTCTTGTGGTTCAGTCAACCTCCAGGAATGCGCAGCCTCAAGCATCTATGAACTAATTGTTTTCTACATCGCTCGTAACGGCGCAGCCTAAATTATGTGAGCCTTATTTCAGGACTAGCAGGAGTTAACGTACCCCAGCGAAACTAAGTTAAACGTGAGCTTGAGCTACGAAAAGTACCCAAAACACGATGTTAAAGCACTTACATCATGCCAATGTGTGACAACTATCTATATATACCGCGACTCCTACAACATTATCACCAGTTCGGCGTTATTGCAATCAGTTTGGCGCTCTTCCAAGCAGTTCGGCGCTGGTATGGGCAAGTCGGCGATCTTACGCACACATGTCGACCTCATACCTGGCCCGATTCTCTCACAACTAGCGAACTCAACTCACAACCCAAACCCAACTACACAGGCGCCCCTCATTCCGGCTCAGACTCGCACACTCCCCACGAGCCCCGCGGAGGGAAGAAGCACGAGGAGGAGCAGAAGGAGCAGACTGAGGGAGAGGAGAGGACGGGGAGGATCCGCAGAAGCGGGGGCACGAGACGAGCACGAGGAAGAGACACTGCACGGGGAGAGGGAGAAGAAGAAGGAGCGCGAGGAGGAGCAGGAACAGAAAGAGAAGAACGAGCGCAAGCAAACAGGAGGAACGCCAACGAACTCTCGAAGGGGGCTGGCGTGGTCAAGAAAGACGTGACACGAACACGTCGGCTGCACCCCGCAAAGTCAACCCGTCGTCCTCCCCGCGCCTCCCTCTACCACTCTCCGTCTCCTCCTGACCTGCTCGTCACCTCTTGCTCCCCCAAACCGCTACCTCATCAACCTCACCCTCATCCTCGTCCTCCTCCTTGCTCCTCCTGGTACTCCTCCTCATCCTCCTGCACTTCCCCGCTCCTCATCTTCATCCTCATCCTCATCCTCATCCTCATCCTCCTCATCCTCATCCTCATCCTCATCCTCCTGATCCTCATCCTCCTGATCCTCATCCTCCTGATCCTCATCCTCATCCTCATCCTCATCCTCATCCTCATCCTCATCCTCATCCTCATCCTCCTCCTCCTCCTCCTCCTCATCCTCATCCTCATACTCATCCTCATCCTCATCCTCATCCTCATCCTCATCCTCCTCATCCTCCTCATCCTCCTCATCCTCCTCATCCTCCTCATCCTCCTCATCCTCCTCCTCCTCCCTCCCTCCTCCTCCTCCTCATCTCCTCATCATCATCATCATCATCATCATCATCATCATCATCATCATCATCATCATCATCATCATCATCATCATCATCATCATCATCATCATCATCATCATCATCATCATCATCATCATCATCATCATCATCATCATCATCATCATCATCATCATCATCATCATCATCATCATCATCATCATCATCATCATCATCATCATCATCATCATCACATCATCATCATCATCATCATCATCATCATCATCATCATCATCATCATCATCATCATCATCATCATCATCATCATCATCATCATCATCATCATCATCATCATCATCATCATCATCATCATCATCATCATCATCATCATCATCATCATCATCATCATCAGCATCAGCATCAGCATCAGCATCAGCATCATCATCATCATCATCATCATCATCATCATCATCATCACCATCATCATCATCATCATCATCATCAGCATCTCATCATCATCAGCAGCATCA
The DNA here is from genome assembly GCA_963575745.1 of Prorocentrum cordatum. Taxonomy (NCBI): domain Eukaryota; class Dinophyceae; order Prorocentrales; family Prorocentraceae; genus Prorocentrum; species Prorocentrum cordatum. The sequence goes on from CAUYUJ010022242.1 coordinate 31,814, forward strand.
TCATCAGCATCAGCATCATCACCATCACCATGACCATCATCATTCCTCCTTCCGCTCGCGGTATCCTGTCGGTCTGAAAGGCTTCCTGTCGCCCCGCGCGCGCGTGCGCGCATGCGGCTGCAGCACACGCTTGAGCGTACGCGTGCGCTTGCGCGTGCAGCGTGCAGCGCGTGCCCTCTGGTCGCGCTTGCGCGCGCACGCGCGCGCGTGCAGAGCGTGCGCTCGCTCGCCGTGCGCGCGCGGCGGCGGCGGCGGCGGCAGTCCCCGCCTCGACCTCGCCCCCCGCGAGCGCGGCGACGGCTCCGAAGCCGCGCGGCGTCAGCGCGGCGACTGGCGGCGGGGGCCCCGTCGCGGGGGCACTGCCGACGGCCACGGCGGCGCTGCGGCGGCGGCGGGCAAGCGGCTGTGGCGGCGGCACGGCCTCGCCCTGCCTCGAGCGGAGCCGTGCTCGGGGCGCCTCCTGAGGGGCGGCGCCTGCTCTCGTGCACCCCGAGATGCTCGTCCTGGAGAGCCCCTCGCTGCACTCGCGAGTCGACGCCGCGTCGAACGTCCGTCGACCCGAGTCGAACTCGAGTCGAACTCGAGTCACGAGGCGGCGGAGGAGGAGGAGGAGGCGGAGAAGAAGGAAGAGGAGGAGGCGGCGGAGGAGGCGGAGGAGGAGGAACAGGAATAGGAGGAGGAGGCGGAGGATGCGGAGGAGTAGGAGGTGGAGCAGGAATAGGAGGCGGAAGAGGAGGATGAGGCGGAGGAGGCGGCGGAGGCGGAGGCGACGGAGGCGGCGGCGCTGCCGCCTGCGCAGGAGCCCGCGGCCGCGGTGCCCCCCTCGAGGGCGCTGCAGCGGCCCCGCGGACGGAGCGCCGTGCCGCGCCCCGGCCGCTCGGAGCTGCCGCCGCACGGCGGGCACGGTCCCTGGCCTTACGTCGGGCCTGTCCCCCTACAGCGGGATTTTCGACGAAAAATGAAACATACCCCCCAAATAATAAAAACAAATAGTCCAAACATAGTCTGGGGACTATGTTTTGATTATTGTTTGACCTTTTGGGAATATGTCTGATGTATTTTTTATGTTTCCTCGAAAATCCCCCTGTAGGGGGACAGGCCCGACACAACCCTGGCCCGAAGGGGCGGGCCTTGGAAGGTGTGCCGTGTCTTCGAAGTGCGGGCAATACCTCTGTCCATCTCCAATTAGGGGAACAAAAAACGAAATAAACATAAAAACTCGGAGGTCCGCGCGGATTTCTCGGATCGGCGCTGGGGCCTCCCTGGCGCGCGGAGCGCGCCAGAGGCGCTGCCAGGGGGCCCCAGCGCCGATCCGAGAAATCCGCGCGGACCTCCGAGTTCTTATGTTTGTGCCACTTTGTGTTCTCCTACAAATGCAGCTTGGAGTTCCAGGCTACCTTCCCCAGAAAGCCGACGGCGCAGTGGGTATGAAAAAGCATCTGGCCCTGGAGGCTCGATCTTTATCCCGATCCCAAGTGCCGCGGCCTTGCGGCGCCCCTTCCAAGAACGTCCAAGACGCACTGGACATGAACGTAAATATTGCTCGCACGAAGGGCGCACGTGAGGCGTCGTAGCTCATGGCCTGCTCCTAGACCTCCCCAGGGCTGGAGCTGAACAAAGTCTCTCGTGCTCGTGCTGTTGTCGTTGGCCTTCGTTCCATCTCCGTTCTGGCCTTGCTGCGAGACGATATCGAAGCGAGAACGGTCCACGAGATCGCCAAAAGACCGTTTAGCTCGAGCCCTGGTTCTCCCTCGTGCTCCCGCTGCGAATCCACCTCTGTCACGTCGTGCTACTGCTACTCCTCGGTCCTCTCCTCCTTCTCCTCGTCCTCGTCCTCGTCCTCATCCTCCTCCTCCTCCTCCTCCTCCTCCTCCTCCTCCTCCTCCTCCTCCTCCCTGACCATCACCTCGAACTCGGGTATAATCATGAGGAATAATATTACATGAGCATGAACTGTTGGAGGACCGCGCGGATTTCTTGTATCTGCGCTTCGCGCGGAGCGCGCCAGGAGCGTCGCCAGAAGCGCCGCCAGGGGGGCCCGAGGGCAGACCCAAGAAATCCGCGCGGAGCTGTCGAACATCATGTTACTGGAAGCGTTCTTCCTCGAATCATTCGCATCCTCATCCGTCTTGCCCTTTCTCTCCCATTCTCTCCTCCTCTCCCTTTCTCTCCAGCTCGCCGCCTGTCGTCCCTCTCTCCCCCTTCACTCTTCCCCACCCCCTCCCTCGTCCTACCACTCCACCCTCGAGTGGAACTACCAAAACGCGACAATACTTCGCCGAGGAACCTTCAGACCGCAATCGCGCGAAGTGGCAACCGAGAAACGGGCGGGCCACGGCACGCCGCAATCTCGTATGAAGGACTGCGGCCTGACCTGTACTTGGAATTGTTCTGCGTAAGTGCTGTCAACGAAGTGCTGCGGGTGAGCACTTCCAGGAAGCAAAGACAAAGCATACAAAGATAATTGCGAACACACGCGCCATACCAGTGAATAGAACCTACTCGGCTCACCACGTCGGACGGAGCATGGCTCAGGCTGCTGCCGCGTGGCTGCAGACACAGGTCAGCCTGGCATTCTTGAATATTCTTACGCCTAGCCCCACGTACAGGCCATGTCTCCGCTCCACACGACCGAATCGATCGCAGCGCGGACATCAGCCAGCCGGAGGCTGTTGGGCAGAGGCATCGGGTGCTTCTTCAGACGAGCCCGGGGGGGGCACGAAAAGGGACGGGCGCGAGACATGATGGGAAATGATAGGGGGGGCTGGCTCAGCGGGGGGGGGGGACATGGAGCACTACAACGATTGCGTACATCACGGCGCCTGTGTACACCACAAGGCTTGTGATGTGTACACCGCAATGCGTACATCCACTATGCCTGTGTACACCACAGCTGCTGCTACGCCCGTGTACACCGCAGTGCCTGCGTACACCATAGTGCACGCCCGCGTGCACCGCGGCATCAAAAGTGCCCACGTGCACCACAGGCCATAGGCTGCCCGTCATGCCGCGCAGTGGACCGGGCCGGGGCGTTACCGTTATGGGGAGGGGCAGGGGGGGTGACATGTGTTATCCCGTGGTTGGATCAAACTATTGTCTCTTGCGGCCACGCCGTCGCGCGCTGTCCCGACCCTTGCCCCCCGCCGGCATGGACCAGGTAGCACGAAGAGAAGACGCGCGTCCAGAAGTACAAGAACACGACCGCCACCCTGCAGGTCCCCGCGTGGCCAGCCATGCCTGCCAGGGGACCAATCGCCCCCCGCGCCCCGGCCAGCACCTCCGCCCTGCCGCCCCCCCCCGCACCAGTGCAGGGGGACAAGCGAAGGCAAGCGGGAGGAGGCGAAGGGGCACGGGGAATGTCAGAGCAGGGCAGAGATAGACGACGGCAACTCAAACACTGGACCCCTTCCACGGGTCCGGTTCTCCATCCTGAGTCGTTTTTATTGACGGTCCCGAGGCCCTGGAAAGGGCCCCCAGAACCTAGACGTCTCTGCAAACGGTCAAGGCGTCTGTTCGTTCCGTTTTGACTTTCACGTTTCATGTTAAATCTCGTTTCCGTTGCATTTACGCTTTACTGGAAAATCGCAACACATGATGTCAATTCCCGTTTGCTGGTTCCGATTCGTAAAACTTTAAGTTTCAGCTTGCCGTGTTGTTTCCGTTTCTGTCTCTCCCTGTCAGGTGCTCGGTCATCTCGCGCACCCAAGCTATGACGAACGAGCAACACACACCCATACCGTTAGGGGGGTCGTTGTGAGGAGGACTGGCTGTGGGTATGGGTGCGGGTTGTCGGACCCTGTGGAACGCTCCCGTTCGAGCGGGGACCCCCATCCGACAACACGCACCCATAGCCCTCTCCGACCCCTCTATGGGTATGGGTGTGTGTTGTTGGTTCGTCAAGCTAAGGGCCCCTTGCATCCCTCAGCCGTCGGAGGAGGCGCCTGGAGCGGAAGAGGCGCTGCCGTCTCCGACGAGCACGGGCTCGGGCGGCCCGTCTGGGCACGCTATGCCTGGTTAGCGCTGCCATCCCGAACGCGCGGACCCCGAGACGGCTGCGTCGGGGGACTCAAGCAGCAAACTGCTCTCCCCATGTTCGACTCCCCGTTGCTCTCCTTGCCCGCCCGCTCTGTGATTTCTTTGTTCTTTGTACGTTTCCGGTACGTGTTCAGCCACCTTGAAGGTCGCTGGGGGGGCAGCGTTGTTTCCAGGGCCAGATCCCCGTACGCTCGGCGGGCGCGCTTGATCGGTCAACAGCAATCCTTACAGCCGCCCTTCGCGAGAAGCTCTGATTTCAGGTTTGCTCTTGCCGACGATTGGGCTGCTCATGCTTGCTCTGGCCCTACAAAAGCATTGCCCTCCCCCCCGTCGCCCCAGAACCACAGATCGCGCTCGCTGCCCCTCAGCGAGCGTCAGCACCCACCCCCCAGACATCTCGTGGAAGCCCACACCCACCGACGCAATCGTCTCAGCCAAGGGTTCCTGGACGGGGCCGAGCCCGTGCCCGTCGAAGACGGCAGCACCTCCTCCGCGCTGGGCGCCTCCTCCGACAGCGACTGAAGGGAATGCCGCTGCCCCATTCCTACTCGCGCGTGTCTGTTTTTTTTTTTTCTTATTTCGGGGGCCTTAAGAACTTTTTTTCTTCATTGTTTGTGTTGTCGGATTTCGTTCACTGGTGGCGCCCTCTTTTTTAGAACTTCGTTATTCCATGCGATTTTACATAACAAAAGCCGCAAACTGAATACGGGCAGCAACAACAACAACAACAACAACAACGACGATGACGACAACAACAACGATGACGACACCAACACCAACACCAACAGCAACAACAACAACAACAACAACAACAACAACAACAACCACAACCACAACAACAACAACAACAACAACAACAACAACAACAACAACAACAACAACACCAACACCAACACCAACACCAACAACAGCAACAACGATAAACAACATGAACAACATGGACAACATGAACAACATGAACAACATGATCAACAACAACAACAACCACAACAACCACAACCAGAACCAGAACCACAACAAACAAAAAACTATGTCCATTCTGAGAGACGCCCCGGAGGCCGGAGATAGCGAAAAACCTCCCGTCGCCATTCTGTTCACAATCCGAGGTACTCCAGATTCCATAATAAAGTCGGGGGGGTCACATTCGGGAGGGGTCTGATTTGAGCTGTCTTGGAGGGTTCGGGGGGGTCTGGGCAAAGGGCCGCCCTTTCATGGACGGTCTGGGAGGGTCTAAAACTTCTCGTCTGGGAGGGTTGAGACCCCCTCCCTTTTATTACGAAATCTGGAGTACCGCTACCGCTGCTCCCCCGACCTCTCCGTGGGGTGTGTTCCGACGAGGACTCCGAGGCGACTCCAGCGGTGGAGACGAAGGCCTCCAAAGAGGGCCCCAGAAAAGGCAAAAACCGAGGCAAGGGTAGCGACACGGGCGCCCTCTCATCCCTGAGGCTCAACATCGCTCCTCCTTCTCATCCTCCTGCTCCTCCTCCTCCTCCTCATCTTCCGCTTCCTCCCCCCACTCCTAGCCCTTTCGATCAGGGTCGGCGGCACCGGCCGTCAGGCCTCTCCAATCGGGCCTCCGACTCCTCCCAGGGTCTAAGCGCACCAGCTTGCGGAGCTGCGTCCCGCCGGAGCGCCGCGGGGCTGCCCCGAAGGCCCAAGGCCAGAGGCCGTGATCTCACCTCGCCCCGCCTCGAGGGAGGAGGGCCAACAGGCAACGGGGCATGGAAGGCGCAGGGCCCGTTGTGCTGCCCAAGGCCTGGGATGCCCATGTCCTGTGTGATGCGCAAGGACATACTAGTACTACCCATCGGTTGGAAGAAGTAGGTAGGAGCATGAACTAGGAAAGCGTTGAACATCTACTGGATGTCCGCCCGCCCCCTAACGAGGACGGAAAAGGTGAAGCCGCTCGATCATCGAAGTAGGAAGGCGCTTCAAGTAGGTTGAAATCTAGGGCTCCAACAATGCCTACTTTCAACGACCGATGGGTACGTGTCATCGGAGGCGCGCGTCCAACCCGAACATATAGTGCGACCACCTGGTAGTACATCGTTTCACGAGCGGCGTGGCCTGAAAGCGCCGCCACCGAGCAGGCACAAAAGGATGTACCGGCGCATGCGTCGCCCTTTTCTGGGGGCTCGCACACATGGTGTTCGTATGTTTGGTTGACGCCGTTGTCCTGCAAGCGTGGCCGGACCCACTCGGTGAACAGCAAGGTGGAGGGGGTGAGGAGCAGCTGCCCCAAACCGAGAAGGCTCTGAAGAAAGCCGTTCCACGTACCAAACAGCTCCACGGGCACGTAGTGGATGCAGAAGCGCTGCAGGAGGATCTGTCAAGGGGCGCAAGAACACACAAATAAATACACACAAATAAAATGATTCCCCTATATTTTCCTACATTTTCTGGGTTGCTGTCTTCCCGCCTGATTCCCTTATTTTCTAATATTTTCTGAGGGATCGACGATTCATTGTGTCTGTGTGTTTTCTCCTCCTGAACCTGCCACCCGCCCGCGAGCAAAGACAGGATGACCTGCGCACCCACCTGCGCGATGAAACTGCGCGTGCAGAGCAGTACGGACCCAACGAGAATGAGCACGTCGAGCCCGCATGCCGATCGTTTGAAGCCGACGCGGTCGACGACCGCTCCCGCCATCACCCCGGATGGTCGGGTGTTGCTAGAAGTGCCCCTGGGCCACCGTGCCCCCAGCTTTCCGCTCCATTCTGGAGCCCCTGGGGCCCTCTGGGCCTCGTGAGGGGTGCTCTGGAGGCCGTGGGGGTCTCCCTGGAAATCCTGAGGGAGCCTTGGGCCGGTGCAGAGGCAACTCCAGAGAGGTTTTAATGAGAACGATTAAAGGCTATTAAGCAGGATTAAAATGCCGTTTCACCGGAGCAAGCTGGATTAAGTCCGGGGTTAAGCCGCATCAAGCCGGATCAAGCGGGGCTACGCCGAATGAGGCCGTACTGGACCAAAGCGAACGGATGATCGACCATGAAAATACCAGCGCCGATACAGGATGAACCTTCCCAGGAGTTGCATCTTGGCTGTGGACAAAACTCCCTTTAATAGACCTCCCCTTAATTAAAGACGGCCTGGGACCGAAACCGACGGACCTGGACCCGCAAAAATGACGGCAGCGACGCCCTCTCGCGAACCGAAAACGGCCAATTCCTGAATCGACATGTCAGGGTAGGAGATCTATCCACTAGAGGCCTCCTAGATGGGATCGGAGTAGACGGGGCCGGAGGATCGCGCCGCATCGCCGATGCATCGCCGATACATCGGCGATGCATCGGCGATGCATCGGCGATGCACTGGCGATGCATCGTCGACAGCGGCGATGCATCGGCGACGCCATCGTGGAGAAAATCGGGCTCCACATCGAGCCGCATGGGCGATGCATCGGCGATGCGGCGCGATCCTCCGACCCCATCTGCTCGGACCCCATCTAGGAGGCCTAGATCCACCTCCGGGCATCCTGGGGCCAGAGGAAACCCGAGGCGCACTGGATATGGATACATCAGCCCCCTAGAGGCTCGATGTTTATCCATATCCAGTGCGCCTCGGCCCTGTGGCGCCGCTTCCCAAATAAGTCCAAGCGGCACTGGATATGGACATGAGTCTTGCACGCAGGAGATCGATCCACCTCCGAGCATCCTGGGGCCAGAGGCACTCCTGCCAACGCCCGAGACACGGCGCCCAGCGAGCCGGAGACGAGTCCTCGACGAGGGTCTCGGCATCGGCCTCGGGCGGCGCGCGGCAGCTTCTCGGGAGCGGCCAAGAGGGGGGTGTCCGAGAGGGGGGGGGTGCAAATCATGACCGGCGGCATGTGCGCGGCCCAGCGGGGGGGCCAGGGACGTAGTGAGATAAAGAAGAGGCGCCATAAGATCTGGGGAGATGTCATGGCCCCCGCCATGATATCCCCCCCCCTGGTCATCACCCCCCTCTTTTCCGCCCCCGAGCTTCGGGGGGAGCGGGGCCCTCCGGGAGGGGCTCCGGGCAGAGGGACAGGGCCGTGCACCCTGCAGAAAGGCCACAGGGAGGCCTTCTCGGAAGGCGCGAGGACGAAGTCCAACGAGCGGGGCGCCGTCTGAGAATCGGCGGCGAGCGAGGGGGGGAGGTGAGAGGGAAAGGGCCTTCTCAGGAGGCAGCGAGGCCTCTCGGAAGCCCTCGCGCCTTCTGAGAGGTCTTCTGTGTCTCCGGGGAAGGCTCAGAAAACTTCTCAGAAGGCTCGGGCTCGTGCGGCGTCGGCGCGCGCCAAGGTTTTTGTCACCGCGTCGATCATTCGACCTTGAATCGATCGGGGCCCTCATCGTTCAAGGTAGAATTCAGACAGATCCAGCGGAGTCACTGTGTCCATCGGTGCTTTCGCCGTCGCAAACTTCAACCTTGAACGCATTCGCCGGCGTTGCCGGCGCGCCAACGCCGCATGATCATACTGTTAACAGGCGGAGCACCTTCTTACAACAAGCCTCGAACCTACCCCTATCCTGAAGACTGTCAAGCTAGAAGGCAGTGATCATCTCAGGGATGCGCCCTCAGAAACTGGGGACATTCTGAAGGTCGGCACCGAGGTAAGGTGATGCCAAACAGAGGGATAGGGAATGTTTCCAGACGCCCGACGTCGCGATGTTTCCACGACGTCGCCCCCCAGAGGTCTAGACCCCTTTCCCCGGTCCCGAGCCCTGGTGAGGGCCGCTGGAGGCCAAAAATAGCGAAACCTTCCCGTCGTGGTTTTTGTCGCAGCGCGAGGGGGGTCTGGGCACACAGCCCCCTTCTGTTTGGAGTCCCGAAACGATGCGGTGACAGACCGTGCGGTGACCTCGGAATCCCCCAAGACCTCACCGCACGGCCCGTCAACGCACGGTTTGGGGGGGATTTCGGATGCCCCAACCGCCCGAGACGCCCTCGGAAAACGACCCGAGTCCCCCAACCGTGCGGTGACCCCGAATCCCCACCGACTCACCACACGGTGTGGTCACCACCCCGCTTGGGGGACCCGCGATTCGGAACGCCGCCGAGCCGTGCTCAACATGCCCCGGTAGAGCCCGTACATGTCTATGCTGGGGTCCGCGGCCCCCCGCCAGAGGGGCAGCCCAGGCTGCGGCGCGAGGGCCCTGCGAGCAGTAGTACACCAGGGAGGAGGAGAGAGGAGCCAATGAGAGAGAGAGTTGAGCAGGGACCGACCGTCCCGGCATTCCTATAGTTATACGTACCACGAAATGTTCTTAGAACCCAAAGATATGTTGTAAGAACAAAAACAATGTTCTTAGCACATAAACCCGATGTGTTAAAACAAGACAGTCCCAGTCCCAGTCGTACGTGTCTCGGTCTCGTGCACTGCTTCTTCGCACGAGGGTCCGAGACGCTCCTCGATGGCAGCGGCGCTCCGGGGCTGCTGACGTTCGGTCGGCCAGCCGCTGCCGAGCGAGCCTGCTCCCGAGAGAGAAGCTCGGGAAACGACACGGGGTTTGGCCACCGGGCGCTTGACCTGCCGCGCCGGCTGCCCCCCCCCTCGCCCCCCCCCCTCCCAGCCAGACTCTCTTGCCTGTCCCTGGGCGCGTGGGCATCTGACCACGGTCCAGGGAGGAGGCGAGGACGGGGGAGGAGGGAGGAGGTGGGAACGCAGGGGGCTGGATCGTTGCCTCTTCCCCTCCCTCCTCCTCGCTTCACGTCGCCCCCGACCCCCCCCCATGAGCGCTTTCTTCCGTCCTTCCTGCCCAGCGGGCGGCGGGCGTGGGCATCTGGCCACGGTCCCCAGGGGGGATGAGAGCGAGGAAGGAGGGACTGCGTACTTTGACTGCGTGGAGCAGAGGGTCCACCTCGCTGCGAGCGTCAACCGCCCCTGGAGGGCCTACGGGCAAGCGCAGCGGGGCGGCGTGTGGCACCCCGCAGGGGCGCCCCCGAGGACTGCCCCCTCTGGCCCACCCGATTGGTGCACGCGCGGAACACGCGGCTTCGCACAGGCAACCAGCCATCCGGCCACCCGTCTCCTCCTCCTCCTCCTCCTCCTCCTCCTCCTCCTCCTCTTCCCTCTCCCTCCTCCTCCTCCTCCTCCTCCTCCTCCTCCTCCTTCTCCCTCCTCCTCCTCCTCTCCTTTCCTCCTCCTCTCCTCCTCCTCCCTCCTCCTCCTCCCTCGCCCTCCTCCTCCCTCCTCTTCCTCCTCCTCCTCCTCCTCCTCCTCCTCCTCTTCCTTCTCCTCCTCCTCATTCTCCTCCTGTCGCTGCCCGTTGGGGAAACGGGGAGGAGAGATGGGGAAGCAGAGGTTTGGGTCATTCCCTTTCCCCTCTCTCTTTCTCGCTTCCCCCCGCCCCCCCCCATCCTGAGGAGGCAACTACTGGGAAGTTTTCGTCGGAAGGATTAAGGAAGATTAAGCCCCATTGGGGGGATGTTACGCCAGAATGGGCCTCGGATCAAGCGGGATTAAGCCGGATTAAGCGGGATTCAGCGGGATTAAGCCGGATTAAGCGGGATTAAAAAGGATTTAAGCGGAATTTCGTACCAGGGCTAAATCAGAATTCCACCTCCCAGGAGTTGCATCCGAACCCTCCCAACAGAAAGGAGTGTCCCACCAGCCCTTTCGGGCGCGAGTGGTCTGACGAGCTCGTTCTGGTGACTCCCCTCTTTCGGGGATGGACAGACCTCCCTTTAGTAAAACGTGGTTTAGTGAAAACGACCTCGGGCCCAAACCTGGCGGGCGCAAGCCTGGAAAATAACGGCCGCGGCGCCCTCTCGAGAACCGAAAACGGACAATTCACTAATCGACGTGTTATTGTTAGGAGGTCTGTCCGCCCCCGACTCTCCCCCTTCTGGGAGGGGCGGTCTGCCCTCTCCCTCGCCGCTCCCCCTGGGCCTGGAACCCCTCCCCGGAGAGGTGTCCGAGGGACCTCCCTGGCCTCAGACGGCCCCAGGAGGGCCCCCACAGGGCCCAGGATGGCCACCCAAATCGCTGAAGACATCCAAAAGATGGCTCAAAGGCAGCCCCAAATCTGCCGCCAAGAAACCTCAGGATCGCCTCAGGACGGCCCTCCGTGCCCTCCGCACCTCTCAGGGAGGCCCCCGAGAGGCCGACATCATTCAACAAGACTGTGTTCTTCTTTGTCGTTTGCCGCTTACCCTTTTCGCGTCCGCTGGGCTCTTGAGACCTCCATACGCCTCTACACGTCGGTCGGAAGAAGTAGGTAGAAACATGAAGTAGGAAGGCGGAAATAGTAGATTGGGTCCAGGTCCTCCCAGAGAATAACAAAACACAGGAAAAGCATGCCGATTCTTGAAGTAGGAAGGCGCTTGAAGTAGATTGGGATCTGGGGATCCAAAAAAAACACTTTCAACGAACGGGGTGTAAGGTGGCCCGACCCACGGTGCCTCGGCGACAATGGGAGGGGGGGCAGCGACGAACCCCGCATTCCAACGCCGCGGAGGCAAGCACGTCGTCGCCATGGACAGGTCTCGACCAGAGCTCTCGGCCCCGCCCTTTTTGCCATGTGGATGAAGGGCCCTGAAGCGAGTGGAGCATGAACCCAACAGTAAGATCAAGCCAGGAAAAGGATCGAGTCGCGTGAGGATGCATCGAGAATCTCTGGGACCCGGCGGTCCTGGAAGATATCTCGGGCGCCGCGGCCTTTTCAGAGCGTGCCGGATCGCTCTGAGAGCGTTCTGGTACGCTCTGGAACGGATTCATCCTCGTCCCCGGCCCTCCCGAAAAAAGCTCCCCCAAAACGACTATTTGCTACTCTGAAACCGTTGTTTTGACTGCCAGAAGGCCCAGGAAACGCCACAAACAGATCTCCACCAGAACTCTCTCAACTCGACCCCACATTTGCCATGAGGATAACGGATCCTGAAGTTAGCGGGTCATGGAGCCAACCGTAAGACGAAACCAAGACGAGGATAACATCGAGTGAGGAGAAATCGGGAATCTCTGAGATCCCGCGGTTCTGAAAGATGTCTCGGGCGCCGCGGCCTTCTCGCAACGTTCTGGAACGCTCTGAGAGCGTTCCCGAATGCTCTGGAACGGAGTCATCCTCGTCCCAACCGCGCCCGAAAAAGGCTCCCCCCAAAACGACAAACTTGGCACTCGGAAGCCTGTGCTTACTTCGCATTTTTGGGGGACTACCTGGTCCTGTAAATGGCAGTCTTTTCTTGTACTCCGACGTGGGTTCGACGCGGATTTTACGTGGATTCGACACGAATTCGACGCGGTCGACATGGACTCGATCGACACGGATTCGACGTGGATCGCGGCGCGACGGGACAGACGAGGTCCCCGAAGATGCAGCACAAGGCTGTTTTGGCTGCCAGAAGGCCCAGAAAACACCACCTGAGGCCCGGCTCGGGGATCTTCTGACCCGGGTCAATCCAGACCCGGGTCAGCGGGAAAACAAAAACAGAAATGCAAAACAAAAAAACTGCAACGCAGATCTTCGCAAACCCGGGTTAGCCAATATGTGCGGCCGCCTCGCGGCCACGAGCGGCTCGCTAACCCGGGTCAGCCAGAGGGGGTCTCCCGGGGTCTTCGCAGGATCCTGCAGGATCTGGTGTCCTGGCTGACCATCGCTTGCATTGACCCCCGTCTCAAGGCTCCCGACCGGCGCCGTGAAAAAGCGTTTCGGGCGCCCCTCCCTCGGGGCACCCTTCCCTCCATGACGCGCGGCACTGCACTGCCGCTCGAGACTCACGCGGGAGGCCCAAGCCGGCCCAAGACGGCTCGCAGCATATCCTCCATAGGGTTGTGGATGCCAGGACAATGGACGCTCCAACACTCCTACCATTGAACTAAGCGTGTGCTTAAAATGTGTAGAAAGCATGTTCGAACAATGTTTCAGACAAGGTTTGACGTGCAAAAAAACATATTTGGAACATGCTGTAGACACCTGGAAATCATTTGGCAGCATGCTTCCTCTCCGTTATATCGACCTCCACAGTCACGGGGCTCCCGAGGGGCTCGAGACGGCCCGCGGGAGGGCTCCAGGCCGCCCGCGAGAGGCTCCCCGAGACGGACCACAGAGGCCCCGCGCGGACCGGAGGGGTCTCGAGGCGCCTCAGATAGGGGGGTCCCCAGGGGGCTGCCCAGAGCACCCAGAAGTGCCCCAACAGGCCTCCAACAGAGCTCCAAGATTGGGTCGGGCCCGTCCCCCTATTGGGGGATCTTGGGCGAAACATGGAAAGTACTCAAAAGATATGCCAAAAATGCTCAAAAATGGTCCACAATCGTCCCCAGACTATTTGTGGCCTATCTTTGACTATTCCCCCTGGAAAGGGACAGTCCCGACTTAGCTCCAAAACAGTCCCTCACTCTGGACCTTGGGCCCCGGAAACGGCAAGGCCGTTTTTCAACCGTTTCCAAAAAAAATGTCCATTAAAAATGGAAACGGCAAAAAAACGGCGACCAAAAACGGCAAAAAAGAGGATTGGAACCGGAGCCGGAACCGGTCAAAAAACAGCGACGGAACCGGCAACAAAAAACGGCGTCGGAACCAGCAAAAACGGCAGAACGGAACCGGTAACAAAAACGGCCCTGTCGTTTCCAGGGCCCACTAAGCTCTGGACCCCTCGTACTCCCCCAGTCGCCCGGACAGCGCGCCGGGGAACCAGAAGTCGGCCACACTCGAGGCAGTTTGGCAGCGACTCCTGGCCGCAAATGCCCGCTTTCTCCACGCGGGCAGTGGGCGGTGGCGACTCACCGCAGGCGTCTTCCATAGATGAACCACATGTACACGGCCTGCATGTTGAGCATGAAAAGGCAAGTTGCAACCGGGTGCAACAGGACACTCACGGCGGCGGACTCCAGGATGGCCCGCGAGACGGGCGAGGCGGTCCCCTCCTCCTTGGCGGGATGGACCGTCATCATCACGCACCACCAATATCCCTTCCCTTCCATCCCCCTCCTCATCCCTCACCAATCCTCCCACCCTCCATCCTCCCACCTCCTCTTCCATTTTGGACGACCGAAATGGATACGGAGTCAATGGGCACAATGCCCAACAGCAAATGTTGTCCCGAACCAACAGCGGCCGCTGTTGGGCGGGCGGCCGTCTGTCTCGAATGGGCACAGGCCGCGGCGGCGTGGACAGCGATTCCTGTTCAGAATGAGCAAGAACTGCTGTTGGGCATTGTAACCACTCTTTCCGTGCCCATCTCGGGCGTCCAGATCCATCACTGCCCCGTTGGTTGCTTGCACCCGGCGCGGGGGGCCGCAGTGGGCCTCCGGAGACCCAATCTCCCCTCCCAAGATCAGCCGTCTGGCTTTGTCTGGCTCCTGGGGTTCTGGACAGCCCCGTGTGATTTTCTCAACCCCGCTTCCTCCTCGGAGGAAGCGGGTGCCTCGCCGTAGCCGTCGTCGTCGACGCCCTCCACCTGCGACAGCTCGCAGACCACCGCCTTATACTTCCTGCGGCTCCCCCAAGCCGAGTGGCCAACCGTCGACGCCGCCGACACAGGAAGACAACATTCGGAATGCGGATGCCGGCATCCCTTGAGGAAGGCGTCCCCCGTCCCCAGCTTTTTCCGCGCCAGTCTCTGGGCCCCGTGGGCCCAGGAGGACCTCGTGAGGTGTGCCCTTGGGGGCCTCCCTGGAAATCCTGCGGGCACCTTGGGTCAGGGACACCTCCGGCAACTTCCGAGGAATGATCGGGGAGACGTAAGACTCGGGTACGGGGGACTCGGGTTGGCCTGACGGGGACCATCATAAAAATGACGAGACCCAATCTGAAATTTGACGCGGGCTCCCGCTGCAGACATCCCACGAAAACGGGACAGTCAAAATCCAGGACGCGCTCGTCAAAAAAAAAGTCGGCAAGCCCGAGTTCCGGCTTACTCGAGTCTTACGTTTCCCCGAAATGAGCCCCAGGGGCCCCGCGAGTCCTGATGTCATCGAGCCCAGGGACCAGCGCCAGCGACACGCCGCCCGCGAGGACCGCCGTGCAGCTCACGAGGAGGAGGAACGCCGGCAACGACAGGCCCAAGGCCGAGTCGGCCCACACAGCCTCGGCAGATCTACTCCGACTGCGACGACTACAACGTATCGGGGGATTAATGGGCCCTGGAAACGACAGGGCCGTTTTTTTCCCGGTTCCGTTTTACCGTTTTTTTGCCGGTTCCGACGCCGTTGTTTCACCGGTTCCGTCGCCGTTGTTTGACCGGTTCCGGCTCCAGTTCCGATCCAGGAACCCTTTTTCTTGCCGTTTCCGGTCGCCGTTTTTTTGCCGTTTCCATTTTCAATGGGCACTTTTTTGGAAACGGTGAAAAAACGGCCCTGCCGTTTCCGGGGCCCACAAAGATCAGGGGGGCGCAGAGGGGGATGAGTCGACGACGTCGGTCTCCCGATCTCGTCGCATCGCCGATGCCTCGGCGTTGCCATTGTTGCTGCTGCCACCGCAACCACAGGTCTGGATGCCGCAGCTTTGGTCTCATGCGTGCCGCCACATCGCCAGGCGGAAGGTTACAGAATTGACCACTCTCGCCATCGCAGGGACGGCCATTCCTCGTGCATGGTTCGATGTCGTGCGCTTCTGACTTCGCAGGATGGTCCACTATGCTTCTCGGTGGTCCTCACCGAGGAAAACAAGCCCACGTCCGAGCGATGCCGAGGCCAAAAGGGTGCAGAATTGCCCATGCTGTCTTGCCCGACTACCCCACAAGTCATGGGGGAGGGGGCGTCGCAGATGCACGGGGAAGGCAAGGGGGGGCCAAGGGGGCAAAGGCCAGGATCAGCAGGTGGCATCTTTAGAGGCCTCCTAGATGGGGCCAGAGTAGATGGGGTCGGAGGACCGCGCCGCATCGCCGATACATCGGCGATGCATCGGCGATGCACTGGCGATGAGCCGTCGACGTCGGCGATGCATCGGCGACGTCGGCGTAGAGAAAATCGGGATCCGCATCGAACCGCATCGCCGATGCATCGGCGATGCGGAGGCATCCTCCGACCCCATCCATTCCGACCCCATCTAGGAGGCCTGGAATCTTCGCCGTCGTTGTTGCCCCTCCCCCTGCCCCGGGCGGGCGGAGGAGCACCTCCGCAGACTGCTTCCGCGGAGTGCCTCCGGACTCGGATCCTCCCACCGCCTCCTCCTGCTCCGCTTCGTGCCGCCACCTCCTCCGCCGCTTCCCCCCCTCGCGCCTCCTCTACAGCCAACGGGCCCTCGCTCGCGGCCAAGGGAGGCAAGCAAGAGGGAGAGAGGAGGGGCAGTACGGGTAGAAGGCTCGTCTCCTGTTTCCCTTCCGATCCTCCACTCAAGCCTCCACCCATCGACACTTCCCTCCATGGAGCCGACTGCGTCGGAGGATGACACTGCATCGCCGATGCAATGCCGATGCGTCGGCGACGTCGGGATGAAGAAAATCGGCTCGCCGCATCGCCGATACATCGGCGATGCGTTGCCATGCGATCCTCTGGCCCCATCTACTACTCTGACCTCGTTGAGACGGCCTGAACCTCCTGGCCATTGAGCACGTGCGGCCGTACGCCATGGCAATTAAACCCTAGACTTTCAATACACCGCTCGCCACGACCACAATCCCGCCCGACAAGCTCTGCATCGACACGATCACGCCCGACACCATGCCCTGGCTCTCCTGCAGGCGGAGATCGGGTAAAGGAATGCATCACCGCATCTTAGAGAACACCCGACAGCATCCAGACAGGTGTAGTCAAGCACACACGGTCACCATAAACGTTTGCCGAGTCATCCCCTATCGAGAGAATGTGTACAGGGCAGGTTTTAATACATAGGATTGTTAAACATATAAGATTTGTTATTGCATGAGTAATGTATGAATGACTGTATGCATGAACTCATCGCTGCTTTTAATACTACTCCCTGCATTTGTAATACATGATCCGCACGCGGAGCATGTATTGAACACGGCGCTGTATGCATTCGAGCACATCGGAATGCCTGCTCGAGCTCCAGGGGCGACTGCAATACCACCAGCCCTCTGGGCGGGCGCAGGCCGTGAAACGAGTTTGCTCTTCCCATTTCTGGATATCCCCATTTGTCCCCTGAGTCGGCGAGGGATCTACCACTCCCCCCTTCCCTCCCCCTCTGGTTTCTGTTTTGGGGGGGAAAGAGGAGGAGGAGAAGGACGGGGGAGGAGGAGGAGGAGGAGGAGGAGGAGGAGGAGGAGGAGGAGGAGGAGGAGGAGGAGGAGGAGGACGGGGGAGGAGGAGGAGGAGGAGCAGGAGGAGGAGGAGGAGAAAAGGAGGAGGGGGAGGAGGAGAAAAGGAGGAGGAGACGGCCCTTTGTCAGGGCCAGGGTGGCTCCAGGGACCCTCGCCGCCCCGAAATGGCCTCTGGGACGGCTCCAGACGGCGGGAGAGGGTTCGGCATAGCCTAAGACTGACTACCTACCAGACCACCCCAACCCAACCCGAAGACCCGAATTTCGGGTTGGGGGGGGTATGGGTTCCACATGTGTGTTTTCGATGTTTCCCGACCCCCCCCAAACTGGAAAGGGATGGCAAATCGGGGCCTTCGGGTTGGGTTGGGGTGGGTTGGTGGGTGGTGAAAGACATACCTCCTGCGTAAGAGCCCCGAGATGGCCACACGCCCGCTCCCGAAGAGCTTTGCTCTCAAGGAACCCCCTTTCTCGCCTTGTTCCCCCTTCTGAGGGTCGGATCACGCCTTCAAGTTGCCCCAGGAAGAACTCGAGACAACCGAACACTTAGAGCTCCGTCGGAACGGTCAGGGCGTCTTTACTTTCTCATGTTTGGTTTTCCGCTTTTGGAAAACCGAATACTGAACTGGCCCTAAACTCGAACATGGAAACGAACAATCAACAACAAAAACACCACCAGGAAACGAACACGGAACACGAACGCTGAACACGGCGCCCGCCAAAACCTGCCGGAGCCCCCCCAAACGGAACAAAAAAATATCCAGGCGGAGGGCCCAACCAGATGCAGCTGTGAGCACCGCAACTGTGAATGTCTTCTTCGGCGGAGCTCCCATGTGGGACCACGAACCGTTTGAGGAACGTGCCGAGGTGTGTCGGCGGTGAGGCGACGGCCCCCCCGTCCTCCGACGCTCCCGCCCCCCCCGCCTGCGGAACCCCCGGGGCCCTCGACCATAGACGACGACGACGACGACGACGACGACGACAACGACGACGACCACGGCGACGACGGCGACGACGACGACAACGACGACGGCGGCGGCGGT
>CAUYUJ010022242.1:55000-126362 GCA_963575745.1 Prorocentrum cordatum
GCCCACTCAAAGACCCCAAGATCACTCTAGGATGGCATCAAGAGCCATCTCGGAAACCTGAGAGGGGTTTTCTAACAAGGCATCAGGAGCCTAAGATCACTCTAAGATGGGTCACTCTAAGAGGATCACTTCGGATTCCGATGAGTGGGGGGATTTTTGTCAGCCCCCCGCCCTTTCTTGAGCCACTGTCCCAACATCGCCCCAAGAAGGCCCCAATCAATACACTCCCAAAGAACCCCAGGGCGGCCCCAATACCTCCCAAGCGGCCCCAAGAGGGCACCGAGAGAGTCCCGAGAGGACCCCCAACAGGGCCCCAAGAAGACACCGAGACAGCACCAAGAGCCCCCCAGGAAGGCCTCACAACAAACTATACGCGTGGGCCTCCTCCACCTCCGCATCCTCCTCCTTCCCTCCTCTTCATCCTCCCCCACACCCCCTCCTTAAGCAACTCTCAAGGGCATCTTCTGTGGGGGATACGCGAAGCGGCAAGAATTGACGCAAATTCCAAAAATCATAACGGCCCTGGTCTCAGACACCGCGGGAACCGCTCAAGCCTGCACGACCTCCGCCGCCAGGAACTCACCGAGGCTCTTGACAATGTGTTTCGTTGCGGCGCGCACACGGGATAGGGGGGGTAGGTGGAGGGGGGAAAACTCTTGAAGGAGGCTGATTATTAGAAGGCACCGGCCCTAAACCAATACAGATACACATATACACATATTTATCTATGTAGGGAGATGTACGTACAAACATACACGCATATCTATCCATGTGTATATATACACATTAGTTCATGTATATGAACAGATGTATCGGTATATATACATGTGTAAGGCCCGCGCTTGCTAAGAAGCAGGGGTGCTTCCAAGAAACCTTCTCCCCTCCCCCCCTCTCCGCGTGGCTGAGTGTCGTCTGGCTTTCAAGTCTTGGACCGTCCTCTGTGGGCCACGAGGCCCGAAACGGGCTCGCGCAGAGTGCTCAACCTGGAGCGCCCGCGCTGGCGTCGCCGCCACGCCGAGGGGGCGCGACCGCGCCAGACGCCTGCAGCCCCCGCCGCCCGGGTCTCCGGCAGCAGCCACAGCCAGGCGAAGCACCCGGACATGCTCAGCCAGGCGAAGAAATACAGTCCGCCGGACACCCCCCCCTGAGGGCCTGCAGTCGGACGTGATTGGACAGGACGCGCAAGAGGGCATCAGACCCTTCCGAGGGGCACGTTGCCGTGGGAATGCAGGAGGCCGGGGTCGCGAGACACAAGACACGAGGGTACCCTTGATTTGACAGGGTCGCCCTACTGGTCAGGGCCGATTGCACAGGGAGTTCCTTTAATTCTAAAGCATACAAAAAGGCACAGCGACGCGGCATGAAACAAATCAAGGTTTCTGCTTGCATGATGAAGCACCACGAAATGTTGTGGGTTCGCACACCTAGTTCTGCAAGGGATTACCGCCAGTGGTTGTGCTGGCGGTTTTGCTGGTGGTTGTGCTGATGGTTGCGTTGCTGGTGGTTGTGCGGGTGGTTGCGCTGATGGTTGTGCTGCTGTTTTTTCCTGATGGTTATGTCTCTGGTTGTGCTGGTGGTGGTTGTGCTGGTGGTCACGCTGGTGGTTGTGCGGGTGGCTGTGCTGGTGGCTGCGCTGGTGGTGGTGGTGCCAGTGGTAATGCTGGTGCTCATGCTGGTGGTTGCTAGTGTTTGTGCTGGTGGTTGTGCTGGTGGTTGTTCGGGTGGTTGCGCGCGTCGTTGTGCGAGTGGTAATGCTGGTGGTTGTGCTGGTGGTTGTGCGGGTGGTTGTGCTGGTTGTTGCTCTGGTGGTGATTGTGTTGGTGGTTACGCTGGCGCTTATGCTGATGGTTGTGCTGGCAGTCGTTCTGGTGGCTGTGCCAGTGGTTGTGCCGGTGATCTTGCTGGTGGTTGTGCGGGTGATCGTGCGTGTGGTTGTGCTTGTGGTTGCGCTGGTGGTGGTTGTGCTGGTGGTTGTGCTGGCGGTTGTGCTCGATGCTTTGCTGCTGGTGGTTGCGCTGGTGTCTGTGCTCGTGGTCGTGCGGGTTGTTATGCTGTTGGTTGTGCGGGTGGTTGTGCTGGTGGTTGTTTTGGTGGTTGTGCTGGTGGTCGTGCTGGTGGTTGTGCTTGTGGTTGTGCGGTTGGTTGTACTGGTGGTTGTGCTAATGCTTGTGCTGGTGGTCGTGCGGGTGGTTGTGCGGATGATGGTGCTGGTGGTTGTGTTGGCAGTCGTGGTGGTTGCGCGGGAGGCTGTGCGGGTGGCCGTGCTGGTGGCTTTGCGGGTGTTGTTCTTGTGGTGGTGCGGGTAGTTGTGCGCGTGGTTGTGCTGGCGGTGATTGTGCAGATGGTTGTGCGGTTGGTTCTGCTGGCGATCGTGCTAGTGGTCGTGCTGGTGGCTGTGCTGGTGGTTGTGCTTGTCTAGTGCTGGTGACTCTGCTGGTGGTGATTGTGCGAGTTGTTGTGCGGGTGGTTGTGCTGGTGGTTGTCGTGGTGGTTGTGCTGGCAATTGAGCTGGGCGTTGTGCGGGTGGTTGCGCTGGTGGTGGCTAAGCTAGTGGTCGCGCTGGTGGTTGTGATGGTGGTGATGCTGGTGGTAGTGCGGGTGGTTGACTGGGTGCTTGTGCAGGTGGTTGTTGTTGTGCTGGTGATGTTGTGCTGGTGATGTTGTGCTGGTGGTTGTGCGAGTGGTTGTGCTGGTGGTTGTGCTGGTAGTTGCGCGTGTGGTTGCGCTGCTGGTGGTTGTGCTGGTGGTTGTGATGGTGGTAGCGCTCGTGGTGGTTGTGCGGGTGGCTGTGCGTGAGGTTGTCCTGGTGGTTGTGCTGGTGGTTGTGCTGGTAGTTGCGCGGGTGGTCGTGCTGGTGGTTCTGCTGGTGGTGCTTCGGGTGATTGTGCTGGAGGTGGTGTTGGTGTTTGCGAGGATGGTTGTGCTGGAAGCTGTGCTGTTGGTTGTGCGGGCGATTGTGCTGGTGGCTGCGCTAGTGGTGGTCGTGATGGTGGTTGTGCGGGTGGTTGTACTGGTGGCTCTGCTGGTGGTTGTGCTGGTATTTGTTGGGCTGGCGATTGTGCGGGTGGTTGTGCTGGTGGTTGTGCTGTGCGGGTTGTCGTGCTGGTGGCTGTGCTGTGCTGGGGGGTTGTGCGGGCGGTTGAGCGGGAGGTTGTGCTGGTGGTTGTGCTGGTGGTTGTGCTGGTGGTGTTGCTCGATGTTTGCTGCTGATGGTTGTGCCTGTGGTTGTGCTGGCTGTTTTGCTGGCGGGTGTGCGGGTGGTAGTGCTGATGGCAGTTGTGCTGGTGGTTGCCCTGGTGTTCATGCTGGTGTTCGAGCATGTGGCTGGGCTGGTGGTCGCACGAGAAATCAACACCAACACGACCCGCCATCACAACCACCAGCCCAACAACCACCAGCCCAACAACCACCAGCACAACCCTCCAGCATGACCACCGCTAGCAAAACAACCACCAAGAAAACCACACCCCAGCAAAAACGAACACAGCGCAACCACCACCGCAACCACCAGCACAAACTCCAACACGACCACCAGCACAACCACCCGCACAACCACCATCACAACCACCAGCACGAACACCTGCACAACCACCAGCACAACCACCGACGCAACCACCAGCAGCAAAACATCGAGCACAACCACCAGCACAACCACCAAAACAACCACCAGCACATCACCAGCACAACCACCAACGCAACCTCCAGCACAACCACCGGCACAACCACCCGCACAACCACCAGCACACCAGAACGACCACCCGCACAACCACCAGCAAAATCACCAACACTACCGCCAGCACCGACAACGGCACAACCACCACCGCGACCACCCGCACAACCGCCAGCACAACCACCAACGCAACTACCGCCGCAACCACCCGCACAACAACCAGCACAACCACCAGCACAACCACCAGTAAAACCACCAGCAAAACCACCAGCGCAGCCACCAGCGCAACCACCAGCACGGTCACCCGCACAGCCCAGCACAACCACCCGCACAAACACCAACACAACCACCATCGCAACTACCAGCACAGCCACCCGCACAACCACCAGCACAACCAACAACACGACGATGTCATACACATCGTCATGTGGTAAACTAGGTTTTTGAGTCGGACTCACGCGTCGGTCCCATGGCATGGAACAATACAAGGAATGTGTAAAGCATGATCCAAGATGCCTCCAAGTCCGCCCAAGAAACCTCCAAGACGGCCCAAGACGGCCCAAGAGGTGCCCAAGAGGCCTCCAAGACGGCCCAGGAGGCCTCCGAGAGGTCCTCCAGGAGGGCCCGAAGAGGCCAAAATCATTGAGTTTCCTTTGGTTTTTGAAGGACTTTCGGATTTGCTCCTTTTCGGCTTTCCGACGACCCAAGACGGCCCAAGAGACCCCCAAGATCGCCCCCACAGCGCCCAAGGGGCCTCCAAGATGGCCTCAGGACTGCCCAAGAGGCCCCCAAGACGGCCCCAAGAGGGCACAACGACGACCCAAGAGGCCTCCAAGGCGCCCAAGATGGCCTCTAAGACGGCCCTGGAGCACCCCAAGAGGGCCGCAAGTCGGCCCAAAGAGGCCCCCCAAACGGCTTCCGACGGCGTCAGACGGGCCAGGAGCCCACCAAGATGGCCGAAGTTGGCTCGAAGCTGGCCCAAGACGGCCCAAGAGGCCTCCAAGAGGGCCTCCAGGAAAACCAAAAACATTGTTTGTTATATGTTTTTGTAGGTTTTTGGGATTTGTTTCTTTTCGGCTATCCGAAGGCCCAATACGGCCCAAGAGCCCCGAAAGAGCACCCAAAGATCGCCCAAGAGGCTTCCAAGATGGCCCCAGAACGGCCAAGAGGCCCCCAAGACGGCCCAGGAGGCTTTTGAGACGCCTAAGCTAGCCTCCAAGACGGCCCTGGAGCCTGAGGACCCCACGTCGGCCCAGAGGGCCCCCCCAAACGGCTTCCGACGGCGTCAGACGGGCCAGGAGCCCACCAAAACGACCGAAGATGGCCCTAAGATGGCCCAAGACAGCCCAAGAGGATACCAAGAGGGCCTCCAGGAAGGGCCCAAAAAGTCAAGATCATGGATTTCCCATGAGTTTTTGAAGGATTGTGGCGTTGTTTTTTTCTGCCTTCCGACGGCCCGAGGCGGCCCACGTGCACCCAAAGATCGCCCAAGAGGCCCACGACGGCCCCCAGAGGCCCAAGACGGCCCAAGACCAAGACGTTCAAGATGGCCTCCAAGACGGCCCAAGAGCCCTCCAAGACGTCCTCCAAGAAGGTCCGAAAGGGTCAAAATGGCCTCCAGGCGGCCAAGATGACTTCCAAGATGCCCACGTGTCCCCCGAAGGCTCTCCAAACCGATTCGGGAAACAGATGGTCCGATAGCTTGGCAGGTCTGGCCTCAACGTTCGGCCACCTAGGCGCTTCCAAAAAGGCAGGGGTCGGCGGTGATTCGCCGTAGGCGTCTTAGATCAAAAATAATCAAAACATGTGCAAAACTGGCAACAACAAAAAAACCTAAAGCGTCCCCATATTATGTTCTTAAATACTTATTTCTTTCTTTCTTTCGCATCCGTTCGCAGCGTCTCGCTCGGGTGAACATTTCGCCTGCTCAGAGAATCGCCCGGGCAAACTCACAGATCTTCTCCATGTCGGCTCCAGCTCCGGATAGAGACCGGACGCTTGCGCAGAACATTCTTGAATACTATGTTTGCCTACTCCTCCTGTAGAGGGACGGGCCCGCCTTAACACCAGCCGCCCGCCGCCTCCCCCTTCCCCCCACGGACAGGCAGCGATACGGGGGGGGCCCGGCAAGGGGAGGAAACGTCGACCTGGACGGTGCTCGACGATGATCGCCCGGCTAGAGTCGGGGCGTTGACCTAAGAAACCCTAAATAAGCAACGAGGCCCCTTTTTTCCATAAGTTAACCTTCGATGTCCTGTCAAAAACATAAGAAAAGCCTGAGACAAGCTGTGAAACACTTCAGTAACGCGGAGCCCCTCCCCAACGAAAAGGGTTCCTTCTTCAGGGCCCCGACTGTATGGGATTTCTCGCGTTCGCGGCCGAGCGGGGCGCCCGGTGTAAGCATCCCTCGGGCTGCGCGGTCCCCGTGCTTCAGCCGAGGGGCAACGATAAAAGGGGAGGGACTGGCTCGGGGGGGGGGGGGGAACATCCAGCTGGAATCGGCGCTGCTTCGTCGATACATCAGCGATGGGCCCCCGACAGCGAAGCCGCACGTTCCTGGGCCGGGTGGGGCCATCGAACCCCTATCGACGATCCATGGGCGATTGAGGGTGCATACCCTCCGGCGGACAACACTTCCGCGGCGCGGTGGGCGGCCTCATCTATGCGCGGCAGCGCCGCTGGATAAGGGGTAATCGGGGAACAAATGATGCCACAACCGCAAACTTTCAGGGTTGAAGGGGCCCCGGGACACATAAATAAAAACACAAATAAAACCATTCCCCATAGTTTCCTATATTTTCTGGGTTTCTGTCTTCCCCCCATTTGCCATATTTTCCCATATTTTCCTGGGGGTCGACGATTCATTGTGTCTGTGTGTGTTTTTCCCATCCTGACTCATCTATGCGCGGCAGCGCCGCTGGATAAGGGGTAATCGGGGAACAGATGATGCCACAAGCGCAAACTTTCAGAGTTTACCAGCCTCGAACGTGTCCCTATCCCTAAGATTGACACGCCAAAAGGCGATGACAATCTCAGGGATTCGCCCTCAAAACATGAGGGAATCCCCAAGCTTGGCATTGTGATGAGGAGGTGCCCAGCATAAGGATAGGGATATGTTCCAGGCTGGTAATAGGCGGCCTCATCTATGCGCGGCAGCGCCCGCTGGATAAGGGGTGATCGGGGAACAGATGATGCCACAAGCGTAAACTTCAGAGTTCTGCGAGGAGGAGGAGGAGGAGGAGGAGGAGGAGGAGGAGGAGGAGGAGGGAGGAGGAGGAGGAGGAGGAGGAGGAGGAGGAGGAGGAGGAGGAGGAGGAGGAGGAGAGGAGGAGGAGGAGGAGGGTCGGCGTGGGAGCCCCCCGGCGGCGCCTCTGGCACCGCCACTGGCGCGCTCATGCGCGCCGGGGGGGGGGGGGGCGGCCAGCGCCGATCTCCGAGAGATCTGCGCGACGAGGGCCTCCCAGGAGGCCCAAAAGGGGGAAAACGAGGCAAGGGTAGAGGTGTGGGTTCCTCGTCCACCTCCGAAGGCCTTACAACTTCGAGCCCCAAGGTCTCCGAAAGTTTCTGCTTGCGTCATCGTGTGTTGTTCCCCGAGGGTATAGCACCACCAAATCTGGTCGTTCCAGGCCGGGTTCTGCACCGCAAAGGCCATCACCAGGTGGCACAGGGCGAGGCCGAAGGAGCCGACCGTGAGCACCCACCTCGGCCCCAGCACGTCGAAGAGCACGCCGTTCAGCAGCCCTGAGAGCATCGAGACCCCTGGCGCCGTGGCCCTCTGGCCACCGCGAGGGCCGGGGAGGGGGCCCAGCCAGGAGCAGCCAAGCATACAGTCAGGGCCCTGAAGAAGGAACCCTTTTGGTTGGGAAGGGGCTCCGCGTTCCTTCAGTGTTTCACAGCTTGCCTCAGGCTTTCCCTAGGTTTTCGACGGGAAATCGAAGTTTGACGTATGGAAAACAGGGGCCTCGTTCCTCACGTAGGGTTCCTCAGGTCAACGCCCCGACTGCACCCTCTCGAGGCCCGGCGAGCGACACCGTCCGGCGGCGACGTCCGAGCCCTGCCCCTGGAGGCGGGGGGAGGCTTCGGCTGTCGCCGCGTGCTCGCCGCAGTCCGACCCCGGCCCCCGCCGCCCCTCGAGGGGCCCGGGTCGTGGATCGGCGAGGGCAGGGCTCGGAACTCGCCGCCGAACACAGATCGGGTGCTGCTGGCAGTGCTCCTGGCCCAAGGCGCCCGCGCCCCCCGGATTTCGAAGGAGCCCCCCCCCCACGGCCTCCGGAGCACCCCTCACGAGGCCCAGAGGGCCCCAGGGACTCCAGAATGGAGCGAGAAGCTGGGGGCACCTTGGGGCAAACGCACCTTTAGCAGCGCCCGAACAAGACCGCGCCGGAATCCATCGGGGATCTCTGAGACTGGCGGGCCTGGAAGACGCAGCGGGCGCCACGGCCGTTGTTGTGGAGCGCCCCGGAACGCCCTCGTTGTGTCCGGGTGGGCCCTGGGGCGACTCATCACGGTCCTTTGACGGCAGGCACTAGGGGGTAGGGCAAGGGGGGAAGGCTTCGTAGAAGAAGGCTGCTTCTCAGAAGGCGCTGGCCTTACATCTATAGATGAGGCCCGCGCCTTCTAAGAAGCAGGGTGTTTCTACGAAGCCTTCCCCCCTTACCCCGACAGGCATCGGGCCTGGGCCACAAACAGGCTCCACGATGTAAGTCCAAGGAACGGCCTGACAAAACCTAGCCCCTCCTGTGCACAAAGCGGTCCTTATTGCAGCGTCTCGGCTGTAACCCCAATCTGAGGAGGTCATTCCGAGCCGTCTGGAAAGGTCCGCCCCCTCTCAACAACCTCTGTTTTTTGATCAGAACTCGGCTCTGCGGTGGTCGTTCGGGACGATCCGGGCACCCCTGGAACGCTCTCGGCGAGGCGCAGGCGCTAGAGCGCATCCCGAGGCCAGAAAACCTCGATTCTCGCTACCCGAAGCTAGCCCACCAAGGCTCGCCGCCGACACTCAGCGCCGCGCCCCCTCTTGACGCTGTACCCCTCCAGACGTCCTCTGTGCGCGGCCGAGTCCCGGGACTGCCCGAGAGGACCCCCAGCCTGGGTAGTCGAAGCCAATCTGGCGCCAATCTGGCAGGCCCAATCTGGCAAACGGGGGCAATCTGGCGAGGAAGCCAACGCGAATCCAGTCTGGCAAATAACCCAAATCCTCCAATTTGGCCAGGCCAGATTGGCCCTTGGGGCCCAGTCCAATCTGCCAGTCTGGCCTTCGACTACCCAGCCAGCCAGCCCACTCCGGTGGCCTCGCCGCGAGGGGCCCGGACCTTCGACGAGACAGCGCTGCGAGCCGCCGGCGCCCGGAGCTCTCGACACCCTCTCCGAGGACCAGCCTCCTCCCCCGGAGCCGCTTTCTGCTGGGAGGGTCCGAGCATGGCCTGCGGGGGCTCAGTGGGTGGTGCTTCCTGGGGGGGCGATGCGCACTTTGGGGGGGAGGGGAGGTGCGCTCTGCGGACCCTGAAATGCCCACTTCTGGGCCCCGACGGGCCCCTTCAGGAGCCCGACGGGGCCTCTTCTCTGCAGCCCTCCCCCCCCCGCCCCCCCCCCCCCCCAGGCCCGAGGCTAGACGCGAAATTGCCAGCACATCGGCCCCATTTTGCCTCGAGCTGCCCGGGAATCTGGGGGCAGAGAAAGGTGCTCGGGTACAGTCGAGGTACTGGCAGAAGGAACTGAAGGGGCCCTGGGACACACAAATAAATACACACAAATAAAACAATTCCCCATATTTTTCCATATTTCTTTTATTTTCGTCTTCCCCCCCACTTCCTATATTTCCCCATATTTTCTGGGAAATCGATGATTAGTTGTGTCTGTGTTTTTTCCCCTCCTGAAGCACATCGGCCCCATTTTGCCTCGAGCTGCCCGGGAATCTGGGGCAGAAAGGTGCTCGGGTACAGTCGAGTCGGGTCGGGCGGAAGGGGGGGATAGCAAAGGGGGGGTTTGAGAATCAGCTCACGTAGCTGATTTTCCCGGCGCCTCCCAGCGCCGGAGGCGCCCATGTGTCGAGGAATGGGCTCCTCGATGGGGCCGAAACCAGCTGCATGCAACAAATTTCGTAACCCCCCCTTTCCCAATCCCCCTCTTTCGTCCGGCCCGATCCCAATATTTTTCGATATTTTTTGGATTTTCGTCTTCCCCCCCACTTCCCATATTTCCCCATATTTTCTGGGGGATCGACGATTAACTGTGTCTGTGTGTGTTCTTCCCCTCCTGAAACACATCGGCCCTATTTTGCCTCGAGCTGCCCGGGAATCTGGGGGCAGAAAGGTGCTCGGGTACAGTCGAGGTACAGTCGGGGCGTTGACCTAAGGAACCCTACACAAGGAACGAGGCCCCTGTTTTCCATAAGTCAAACTTCGATTTCCGATCGAAGACATCAGGAAAGCCTGAGGCAAGCTGTGAACCACTTAAGGAACGCGCAGCCCCTCCCAAACCACAAGGGTTCCTTCTTCAGGGCCCCGACTGTATTCCCCATATGTTTCCATATTTTTTGGATTGTCGTCTTCCCCCCCACTTCCCATATCTCCCCATATTTTCTGGGGGATCGGCGATTAACTGTGTCTGTGAGTTTTTTCCCTTCCTGGGGAGTGCCAACTCAGGAGCAGAGGGGGCCTTTCTGGCCACGGTGGGCCTGGGCCACGAGCACATCCCGCGGCAGAACTCTCTGAGAAACCACCCACATCCCCGAGCCCCTTCCTGCGGGCAAGACTTCTGTCTATATCCACTGCAGTATGGAGTTTCGGGCTCCCTTCCCAACCAAGATGAATAGACAATCTCAAGGCAACGCAGCAGAAGTCTGCGCACTCGTTGTTTGATCAGCGCACGGGCACTCGTTCAGAAGATACCCGTTTCGTGCCAACGGCTGCGATGAATGGACAAACGAGGAAGCATTGGAAAACCCGAGGCGCACTGGATATGGATAAATTTGTCCCCTAGAGGATCGATGCTTATCCCTATCCAGTGCGCCTCGGCCTTGTGGCGCCGCTTCCCAAAAAGTCCAAGAGGCACTGGATATGGATATGAGTCTTGCACGCACTTCCGAGCCCAAAGCTGGGGAGACCAAAAGGTACCGATACCGCTGCTCACCAGACCTCTCCCAGGAGCGCTCTGACCAGAATCTCGAGGCGGATCCGACGGTGGCGGCGAGGGCCTCCGAGGAGGCCCCAAAAAGGGAAAACGGGCGGAGGGTAGCGGTACGGGTACCTTTTTCTCTTCTGAAAAGCGGCCCTTATCTCAGCGTCTTTGAAGGGGCCCTGGGACACACAAATGAAAACACACAAATAAAGCGATTCCCCATAGCTTCCCATGTCTTCTGGGTTTCTGTCTCCCCCCCCTCTTCCCATCTGTTCCCATCTTCTCCTGGGAGAGTCGCCGATGAATTGCGTCTGTGTGTCTCTTTCCCCTCCCGACTCATCTCAGCGTCGACCCCCAGGGAGCTCCTGGCCCCCAGGGTCGACCGGCGGGAGGGGGGCCACGGGCTGCCGGCTCCCTCTTCCCTGGCCATCGCTCGGGCGTCCATCCCCCTGTGTTTCTGTTCGGTTTCGTGCGCGGCTGTCTCGCCAAAGCATCGAGGCTGCTCCTCCATGGTCCTCGCCGGAGGAAAAAGGCACACGTCCGAGCGGTGCCAAGTCCCAGGCCGGACTCGGCCCTGTGGGCGCCACGTGCAGAGGCCTCCCAGATTGAAGGGGCCCTGGGACACACAAGTAGATAAGCACAAATGACAGGATTCCGAATCTTTTCCCGCGTTTTCTGGGTTTTTGTCTTCCCCCCCACTTCCCATGTTTTCCCAGATTCTCTGGGGAATGGACGATGAATTGTGTTCGGACCCATCTATCAGAGTAGATGGGTCCGAAACATCGCGCAGCATCGCCAATGAATCACCGATGTACCGGCGGCGATGCATCGGCTACGTCGGCGATGCATCGGCGACGTCGGCGATGCATCCGCTCCTCATCGAGCCGCGTCGTCGATGCACCGGCGATGCGGCTCGTTCCTCCGACCCCACATACTCGGACCCCATCTGAGAGACCTAGAATGTGAAGGTCAGGATTGGAGGCTTACCCCCGTCGGTGGGGGGAGCCAGCAAATATCAACACTGCTGCTCCCTGCTGCCCCCGAGCGCCTCTGAATGGAGCGCCTTCTGACTGTATTGCGAGGCAAATCCAGAGGGGGTGGGGCGCGACGGGTCTCGGAGCAAGGCGAGCTGAACATTGGCCTGCGAACCCCTCCTGGGGTCCAAGCACACCAACTTCTCCGACCTTCGTGTGGCCCTGGCGACAAGGAGCCCCCCGAAGCCGGCCAGACCCCGGACGTCGTGTTTCGACCTCAAGAAGTCTGGACCCCTTCCCCAGGACCGGCTCTTCATCCTGAATCGTTTTTCGAATGTCGCGGGGCCCAGTGAAGGTCCCCTGAGGCCGAAAATAACGAAAAACCTCCCCTGACCTTCCAGGGGGGCTTAAGGATAGCACCAGGACCTCGAAGTCGGAATTCCTGTCGTCGTTGTATATAGGCAGCCCAGATATGTCTGTAGGTCTGGAGGGCTACATGTTTTAGCAAGGGCCCCGTCGTGATCTCTTCACAGCGCGAGGGGGTCTGGGACCACCGCTGCCCTGCGCGCGGATGTCTGCTTGGCTGGCCCCCTGCAGGCCCCCGCCACGTCGCTCGGGGCGGCCAGCCGGCCCCGCGGGCCTAGCGCGAGCGAGAAGGCGCTCTGAAATTTGCTGAGCTGGTCGGCGCCCTCCCGGCAGGCGGGCCGGGGCAGCGACGACGACCACGACGACCTGGAGCAGGAGCGAGGACGAGAAAGATTCGTGTGGGAGATCCACTGCAGAATGGATCTACCCAAAAATTGAACTTCTCCTCGGGTCTACCAAACATACGCACACTGATTATATACATGTAGATATACACAACCAGTCTACGTCGTTTTATCGTAGGTTCGACGAGGCAATCAATTCTGGGGTACATCAATTCTGTCGTCGATCTCCTACTCGAGGGATAGGAAGATTGAGCGAGGAGGACGTTGCGGAAAACGGAGAGGGGGGATAAGGGGAGTAGGCGGACGAGGAGAAGGAAGAGGAGGAGGGAGAGGAGCGAATGGCGCAGGAGTGCCCGAGACATCCAGCTGACAAGTGTGCACCCCTGGACGGTCTCGACGCGACCTCACGGCGGTGGGACCCCCGATGTGAGACGACGAAGCGAAAACGAAAAAGACGAAGATGCTCACGATGCAAAGCCTTGCAAACGTGCGAGAGGAGGATCAGCAGCATGCTGACACGCAGCATCAGGAGGAGAAGGTGGGAGGGGGAGGAGGAAGGAGGGAGAAGGACGACGGCGACGACGAGAAGGAAGGAGGCGGGAAGAGGAAGGTAGGAGGGAAGAGAGAGGGAGGAGAGTGAGCAGGGTGAGGACGGGGGAGTGCCAATGTCAGCATTCGATCAACAAACAATTTCCCCCCACCCCCTGGCAGATGAAGGGACCCCGCGGGGCGCGAAACCATGTTTAATCACGCGCGCCGGGGGTCGTTGCTGGCGCCGCCGAGGGGAGCGTGTACCCCCTGCACGGCAGCCTCAAACGATTGCCTTTCGTATCGGAGTTCTCCGATGTACAGGTAATTCACATCCGATGCGAATTTGTTTCCCCCCTCTCGGGCTGATTACAGACGTGCCTACAATCGTCTTCGTCGCCGCCGTCGCCGTCGCCGTCGTCGTGGTCGTCGTCAACTACAGCTACAGCGGGCCTACGCAACAACATCCCCCCATGGGACATCCGCAGTGCGTTGTCGCCATCGTCGTCGTCCACGCGCAAGACGGGCCTGCGCAGCATCCCCCCCGTGAGGTATCCGCAGCGCGCTGTCGTCCGTCGTCCGTCGTCGTCGACTACAGCGGGCCTGCGCAGCACCCCCCGCCCCTTGGCGCATCCATCCGCCGAGCGCGCGCGCGCGCGTCGTCGGTCGTCCCGTCGTCAGCCCTGCCGCCGTCAACGTCGTCACCGACTACAGCGGGCGGGCCTATGCAGCACCCCCCCCCATGGGGCATCCACAGGCAGCGCGCGCCCCCCATGGGGCATCCGCAGCGCGCCCGCGTCGTGGGTCGTGTCGTCGTCGTCGGCCGCCCTGTGGCCGTCGTCGTCGTCGACTACGGCGAGCCTGCGCAGCACCCCCCCCCCCACATAGGGCATACTGCAGTAGAGGGAGAGACGGGGAGGGGGGTGGGGAAGGGGAAGGAGGGGTCATGGCCGCCCGCCTCTTCCGCTCATCCCCCTCCCTCCCTCTCCTGCTTGTGGCCGTGTCGGCACCGCCCGTCGAGTGTGAGGCGCCTCTCCCTCCCGCCTCCTCCTTCTCTCCTGCATGTAACAGTTTAGCCCAATCGCCCCGCTGCAGCGCAGGCGCTGCTGTCCCCACCCCATGAAGCGGCGCCGCTCGCGTCGCGCCTGTCGCCGTCCGGCTGGCGGCCGGGTGTCGGCGCTAATCACAAGCACCGCCGCGGTGCGGCTTCTTTTGGCGGAAGTCCCGCCGCGATTCGCCCGAGCGGGGGAACTGCCATTAGGTCGGGCCTGTCCCCCTGCAGGGGGATTGTGGACGAAAAACTGAAATAGCCCCCCCCAAAAAAATCCAACCATGTTCAAACATAGTCAAGGCATCGTCGCCGGACTACGTTTTGATTATGGTTTAATTTTCCTCCTGTAGAGTAGAGGGACAGGCCCGACATAAAACTGCTTGTTTAAGTCGCGCGCCTGGCTTGTTTCTGCAAGCTCACGAGCTGACATGAGGGAAGAGGGTACTACAAGAGGAGGGGAGGGGAAGGCGCGGAGTGGGCAGGAGGCCACGGAGAATCGGCACGGCGCAGAGATGCGAAGGATGACGCGACCGGACGGATGAGGAGGAAGAGCGGGGAGGAAAGGGTCAAAGGAGGAGGAAGAGGGTGCCCCGGCCTCCCAGACGTGAGCCTTGACCAGCAGGGGCTCCAGGGTGGCCCAGGACTGCAGCGGCCCCGACGCCAGCGCGTTGAAGACCGTCACCGCCGAGGGTCGTGGGGCCCCCGCCGCACCCACCGGCGCGAGCCTCCTCCTCCTTCTCTTCCTCCTCCGCCTGCTCCTTCTCCTCATCCTCCTCCTTCCCTTCCTCTTCCTCCTCCTCCTCCTCCTCCTCCTCCTTCTCTTCCTCCTCCTCCTCCTCCTCCTTCTCTTCCTCCTCCGCCTGCTCCTTCTCCTCCTCCTCCTCCTCCTCCTCCTCCTCCTCCTTCTCTTCCTCCTCCTCCTCTTCCTCCTCCTCCTCCTCCTTCTCTTCCTCCTCCGCCTGCTCCTCTCCCTCCCGCGAGGAGGGGGGGGATAGAGAGGGGCGGAGGAGGCAGGAGGAGAAGGACGAGGGGACGGAGAAGATGAGGAGAGGCGGGACGAGGGAGGACGAGGAGGATGGCAAAGCACAGGAGAGGCGGGAGGAGGGGGAGCAGAAGGAGGGCACTTCAGAGGAGAGAGGGGGACGATGAAGGCGAACATTGGGGAGGAAGTGAAGGGATGAGGGAGGACGGAGGAGGGGAGATCAGGGAGCAGGAGAAGGGAATCCAGTCGACCCACATAGTAAGGATTGGCAACCTTCCCAAGGCTGCCCTTGCAGCCTTGCCCCTTTCGGCCCATCCTCAGCGACTTTCGCTCGCCAACCTCGCTCGACAAACGTCAGCATGGGCCTCCAAGGCCCCCGCATCCTTACCGAGCATCCGGATGATAGGGGTTGACTGTAAGGGGAGGCGGCAGGAATGCTGCGAAGGGGGTGGGAAGAGGAGGATCGAACGGGGAAGGGCCCCCCCCCTTCCCTCCTCCGTCCTCTCGTTCCTTCCTCTGCCCCCCGCTCTTCTTCGTACTGGTCTTCCCTCCTTCACTCTGTCGTGATCGTCGTATCGTCCGCCTTGCATCGGATCGTACTTGAGTCTACGTGCCAGACGAGCATCTGCTCTTGGCGCCCGTAATGGCTGCCGAATAGGATGGCAATATCGAATTGCGTGCGGGCGAATCCTGGACAACACGCGCCTGGGCCAGACGAGCAGTGCGTTCTAGCCTTTCCTTTCTTTGCCGCCCCACTTGTAAGACGAGAAAAATATTGACACAATGTGTTATTGATATATTCGGGGGACTCCAGGATTTCTAACAGCCTTCGCGCGGGGTACACTTTACGTCGAATATTGCCCGCTCTGCCTGGCGCCGCGCGGAAGGACGGAAAAACCTGGAACTCTTGAGAACTATCAATATCAATACTTCATGCTCCTCTGAACGAATGCTCCTGGCAGTCCCCACTCCCTCCTCCTCACCGACCTCCTCTTCTGCCTCCCTTCGCACGCTTCGTCCCTCTCGCCGATCGGGCATCCTGCCGGGAACAATCTTTTAGCACGTCGGCACCTGCATCCGCAACGGTGCCACTCCACTCCGCTTTCGGCTCCGGCTCTGGCTCCTCATCTTCACCCCTCCTCTAGAAGCCTTCGAGATGGAGTCCGAGTAGATGGGGTTGGAGGATCACTCCGCATCACCAATGCATCGTCGATGCATAGGCGACGTCGGCGGTGCCTTGGCGACGCCGGCGTGGACAAATGGGAGCTGCGAATCGAGCCGCATCGCCGATGCATCGGCGATGCGCCGCGATCCTCTGACCCGATCTACTCCCATCCCATCGGGGGGGCCTGGATCCTCTCTCAGGAGAGGCGAAGTGCAGACGGCGTAAGTCCAGACGGAGACCGAGCACTCCGTATGGACTTACTCCGTATGGACTTAGCCTACTGTCAAGGTAAGCCAAATCAGAACGGAGTAAGTCCATACAAGGACCGAGCACTCCTTAGGATTTACTCCGTATGGACTTGGCCTCCTATGCAGGTAATCTTTGGACGCCCGAAATGGGTACGGAAAGAATGGGTACAATGCCCAACAGCAGTTCCTGTTCATTCTGAACAGGACTCGCTGTCGGTGACGCCGCGGCCTGTGTCCATTTGAGACAGAAGGCCGCCTGCCCAACAGCGACCGCTGTTGGTTCGGGACAACATTTGTTGTTGGGCATTGTACCCATTCTTTCCGTACCCATTTCGGGCGTCCAAATATGCAGGTAGGCTAAATCCAGACGGGGTAAGTCCGTACGGAGACCGACCACTCCTTAGGACTTACTCCGTGTGGACTTTGCCTCCACGGACTCACGTCGGCCACGCTGGCACGTCCGGTGAGGGCCTCACGGAGAGGCTAATCCAACGCCTTCTGCAAGTGCGACGGCCGGGTGGACTCGGGCGGAGGGGGGCACCGACCTCGGCGCACCGCAGGATGCCTGCTCGGCTCATGCCCCAGGATGAGGAGGGGGAGGAGAAAGCGGGCGTGGAGGGGAAAAAGGAAGAGGAGGAGGACGAGGAGGGGGCGCTGATGATGCGGCAAAGTCGTCCTCTGAAGTGGGGGCACAATCGACCTGGAATCGGTGATACATCGCCGCTAGATTGGCTCGGCATGGGCCCTCGATGGAGGTACCGCACGTTTCTGGGCGCCTATCGGCGATGAATGGGCGACTGTGGGTCGATATGCATCCCCTTTGAGCCGACCTCCACCCAACGGTGCCCCCGAACCCAGACTCCCGACGTGATAATTTTGTTCATGAGATTGACCCCCAGAGATCTCGACCAACTCCCGGGCCCGCTGTCTCATGAGCGCAGTTTTCATTCGCGGCCATAACGGGCGCTATGGGGGAGGGACGGGGGGGGAAGCGGCCCCTCCCAGACTGTGGCTCCAGACTGTGGTGCTGGACTCAGTGCCAGGGACGCCATGAGGGGGCGAACGTTACGTTAATTAATGGATTCTAATGGGGGGAGGGGGGGGGGAGGGTAGGAGGATCAACGCGCGTTATGGCCCAGAGGGTAAAACGCAGTCTCCATCCTGAACGGTTGCTTGACAGTGCCGGTGCCTGGCGAGGGCACGCCTCCAATAAAAACGGACCCGAGGGGGGGGGGGGGGCCCATCGCCTGCCCTCCGCCGAGGCTCGCCGCCGCCCTCCGCCTGGGCCCCCCCCGGTCAGGTGCCGAGGCATCTGCAGGCCGGCGGCCGCGAAGACGTCGGGGCCGGCGCCCGCGGGCCCGCGGGCGGGCCCGGGCGCCGCGGCGGCCTCGGCGCGCTCCATCTGCGGCGCCCCCCGGCCCAGGCGGGGCCGGTGCAGGCCAGCATCCCCGGTCTGGGGTGCGCGGCGGGCCGGCAGAGGGCCCCCCCCCCGGCCGTCCGAGCCGGGAGGGCGCGCGTCCAGGGGGCACCTCCATGGGCCCGGCCGGGACTGGCCCGGCCTCTCTTTGTGGCCGGGCGGGCGGCCGCGAGAGGGGAGCCCCCTGCTCAGGGGAGAGCTGTCTCCTTCCTCCTCCTCCTCCTCCTCCTCCTCCTCCTCCTCCTCCTCCTCCTCCTCCTCCTCCTCCTCCTCCTCCTCCTCCTCCTCCTCCTCCGCTTCCTCCTCCCTCGCCCTCTGCTTTATCCTTCGCATCGTCCTTCCGTCGCCCTTCCTCCTCCGAAGCTCTTCCTCCATCGCGCTTCCTCCCTCCCCTTCGCCCCTCCTCCTCCTCCTCGTACTTCTTCGTCCTCTCTTCTTCTACTTCTTATGTTTCTTCTCCTCCCTCTGGGCAGGCTCCCAGGGGATTACTGGGGAGCACCTCAGGAAATGGAAGACCAACGGGTAGATGAGCACCCGAGTCGCACAAAGGGAATAATGTTCCACATCGGCAACCTGTTCACTTGCACTGAATAGAGCTCGAGAAAATGAGGCCCCCAATGTGCCTTCTGACACCGCCCTCCCTCGTGGAACTCTGGTGGAGTCCTGGACAGTGCTGATCGAACCGACTGCGTACACCGTTGGCTGCAGCCGAGGCACCCAGAGCTAATGTGCACTTCGCATCGGTCGAATGAGAAAGTAGGCAGAGGCGAACCACATTCTCGTGCATCGTGCGCCAGGACGCACACTGCATCTCAAAGCACGGACGAGCTCGTCAGGGCGATGCTGCACTTCCCCCTCGACCGAAACGGACAAAGATAGAGCGTAACGACCAACGACGGCAGTGCCCGCATGTGGGCCCTGACGACCTGAGCAGCGACACCCGAGGTTCTGGGATCCAGCCTTCAGCGCGCGCGCGCGCTCTCGGAGAGGAGCGTGAAGGGGAGGGATGACACCATCAGCGTCACCGATCGGCCGCACGAACACCTGCCCATGGATCCGCTTGCAACTCGGACGACTACCTGCTCTGTCAGGCAGAACATATTGTCGGCGAGACGCCCGAGTATCAAAGTCATTGTCCCCTTGGACAAGTTACTCACCGCAGCTGAACAGTGTCCAACAGAAAAACGGCAACTGTAAAGATGACGGACGGGACGTTACCGAAGACCGCGCCGACGAGGAGGAGACCCTGGAACCTGTCACATTGGATCGCTCGAGCGAATAGGAGCTGGTGGTCAAGACGCAAAGGTCGCCTCGACGATGCACGCGCAGCACACGTTGGTGCCCTGGGCGGGCGGCGAAAATGGCCTGATTCACGAGGTGACCGAGCATCAGAATCACCTCCCAATCTTATCCATGCAACTGCATGCAGCGCGCCCGAACCTTCACTAGTGTGGCGAGTCCGATCCGCACTGCGGCGAAGACATGACCATGGCCAGGGCGCGGACCTTCAAAATCGTGCAAGACGTTTGGTCAGGGAGTGCCAACCGCCCATGCGTGGAGGCGGTGATTGCGGCACGGACAAAAGAGACAAGCCAATCAGAGGTCAGCTTGTAGCCTGACGGCCT
The DNA here is from genome assembly GCA_963575745.1 of Prorocentrum cordatum. Lineage (NCBI taxonomy): Eukaryota > Dinophyceae > Prorocentrales > Prorocentraceae > Prorocentrum > Prorocentrum cordatum. The sequence continues at coordinate 74,490 of CAUYUJ010022242.1, forward strand.
TGAGCCAAAATGAGCATGGAAACATGATAAGGATGAGCTGAAGAAAGACGACACGACAGGAGGGAGGGGAGTCGACAAGCAGGAATGGAAGCAGGAGGAGCAGAATGAACAACCACGATGCCCAGATGCCCATGGTGTCAGAAAACATTCCAACCCAGGGGTCACGAGAGCGCCAGAAGAAGTGCAAAACAGCTGCCAGGACATGGAGATCGGGTCCCAGCTGTTGATATTACTTGGGGGGGTGTCTGTTGAAGCGGTCGAAGCGTCCGCGACAGCGAGCGCCGCGGCGGCAACGACGACGACCATTCGGGCACACGCCGCAGTGGACCCGTGGACATGGCGTGCGGGACGGTAGCCCCCGAACGCATGGCGCCAGTGCCGCCTTACCACTCGCCATCGCTAATTAGGACGTCCATTGTTTGTGTATTTATCGCTTTCGCGCGTATTTTTTTCGCTCGATGGTCCCAAGATGCTCCTCGATGGTTCTCGCCGAGCAAAAATGCACACGTCCGAGAGATGCCGGGACCATTTGGCGACGGAGCGCGCCGAGTCGGCACGCGGACGGGGCCGGTGGCAAATCCGCGCGCCGAAAGGCATGCTGGAGCCCACTTGTCCCATGGCAGTCGGCCTTGATATTGGGCAGGAGACACGCGCGAGGACACGAGACCCTTCCGAGGGCCACACTGCCATGGGGGGACGTAGGAGGCATGGGTCGCGAGGCACAGGACACAAGGGCACCTAAGGGTACCCTTGATTTGGCAGGGTCGACCTACTAATCTTCAGTCGGGCGTGTCCCCCTTTCAGGGGATTTTTCGACGAAAAATAAAACCTAAACATATTCCCAAATGGTCAACAAATGCTAAAAAAATAATCCCCAGACTATTGTTTGACTATCTTTGAAGATTCCTCCTGTAGAGGGACAGGACCGCCTTAATTCAAGGGGCCCAAGGACACACAAATAAATACCCACAAACAAACTGATTCTCCATATTTTCCCATATTTTCTGGGTTGCTCTCTTCCCCCCCACTTCCCATAGTTTCCTATATTTTCCTGGGGATCGACAATTAATTGTGTCTGTGTGTTTTTTCCCCTCCTGATTAATACTAATTAGGGCAGACTGTATTCGCGATAAAGCCCGTGGCCGTCCCCGGCCCCCTCCCCCCCACCCCGCTGGTCACGTCACGCTGCTCGCTAGCGCCGTCGGGGAAGGAGCAAGCCTTTGGCCTTCCCGGGGTCGGCGCTGGCGCGATTCGTGACGCGACCAGCTCGTCACCGGGAAAAAACACAAAACACACAACAAAACAGTGTGTGTTGTTTTTTTCCCACAGTGTGTGTTTTTTCTAACAGTGTGTGTTTGTTGTGTGTGTGTGTGTTTTCCCCACAGTGTGTGTGTGTGTGTGTTTCCCCACAAGTGTGCTGGTTTTTCCCACAGTGTGTGTGTGTGTGTGTGTGTGTGTGTGTGTGCGTGTGTGTGTTTCCCACAGGCTATCGCCAGGGGGTGAGAGAAAATCCCCTTGCGATTCCTCGAAACACTCTGTCTGTCTGCCCGCGGCGCTGCTCACACGATGCTCTGCGGCTGCCCGCGTGAAGGCAGGGCGAACTAGTCCAGGTCCTGACTCGAAGTCGATGTTTCCGCCGATACTCTTTCAGATCCGCCCACTGCTCCTGGTCCTGCTCCTCCAACCCAGACCACTGATGTAGGGATTTCTCCGCAACGTCGACCCCAAGAGGAATGGACCCCTTCCCCGCGACCAGTTTTCTTCCCCTGAGTCTTTCTTGGATGGTCCCGAGACACGGTGAGGGCTCCCAAAAACCGAAAATCGAGAAACCCCTCGCGTGATGATTTTTTTCACGACGCGAGGTTCCCCAGGACCGGGTTTTCATCCCGAGTCATTGTTTGAACGTCCCAGGGTCCAGAGAGGGCCCCCAGAGGCCGAAAATGGTGAAAATGGCGAAAAACCTCCTGACGACGACGACGACGACGACGACGACGAGGAGGGCGACGACGAGCGCGGCGACGATGGGGTCTGGGAACCACGGCGGTGGCGGCGGCGGCGGTGGTCTCCCGCCCGCCCCCGCGAGGCGAGCACCCGAGGCACTGGCGGGGCACGGGGCCAGGAGCTTGGGCTCGAAGAAGGCGGGCCTGCCGCCCCTCCCCGTTCGCCTCCTCCTCCACCTGCTCCTCCTGCTCCTCCTCCTCCTCCTCTCTCACCCTCCTCCCCCTCCTCTGCCTCCTCCTCTGCCTCCTCTGCCTCCTCTGCCTCCTCTGCCTCCTCTTCGTCCTCCACCCACGTACAGTTCCTGCTCCTCATCCTAATCCACCTGCTCCTCTTCCTCCTCATCCTCGCTCTCCTTCTCCTTTTGCTTCTCCCGTCCCTCCCGCCACAACCATCATCATCACTGTCATCACAACCACCACCATTCTCCTCCTCCTCTTCCCCCCCTCCCCGTATAATCCCACCAGCCCTCCGGGCGCAGGTGGTCCAGGGCGTGTCCTTCTCCAACCTCCGTCCTTTCCCTGCTCGGGAGTTTCACCCCCCCCTTCCCTGGGTCTGGACGGCGGGGGCCCCGATGTGTCAGAGCGTTTTTTTCCCCGAAAGATGGCTCCAAGAGGGCTCCAGAGACCCCAGAATAGCCTCCAAGATGGCTCAAGATAGCTCATGATAGCCTCCGACACGCATCCAAAGAGGCCTCAAGAAGGCCCCAAGAGGGTTTCAAGTGCCCTCCGAGCCGAGGACCCCCCCAAGAGGTCAAAATCCTTCAAACACCTAAAGAACCTCAATGTGGTCTGCCTTCTCGTCGTTTCGCCTCCGATGGGCTCTTGAGGCCCAAGACGGCCCAAGAGAGCCCCAAGAGGAGCCCAAGAGGAGCCCAAGAGGAGCCCAAGAGCGCCTCAGGAGCGCTGCAACAGCGACCAGAGAGGGCCCCAAGACGGCATGTTGGGGCCTCCGGGGGGGCGAGCCGAAGTAGAACCTCCCTTCTTTCTGAACGACGGGGGCCAAGACGACCCTAAGAGAGCCCCAAAAGGGCTCCAAAGACCCTGCAATGACCCTGCAAAGACCCAGCAATGGCCCTGCAACCGCCCTGCAATATCCAACCTCCTTCCTCCCCTGCTTGGAAGGTTTACCTCCCCCACTCCCTGGGCGTGACTCATAGCAGCGTCCAAGATGGGCCAAGACGTCTCCAAGAGGGTCCTAAAAAGCCAAAGATGGCCTCCTCTTTTTTTTGTTGTTGCTGTTCCTCCTCCTCCTCCTCTTCCTCCTCCTCTTCCTCCTCCTCCTCTTTCTCCTCCAAACCCCAAAATGGTCCCAGCAGCAACCTCGCCAGCAGCAGGAGCACCACACACAACATAACCAGCAGCAGCAACACCAGCAACAGCAGCAACAGCAGCAATAGAAGCAGCACCAGCAGCAACATCAGCATAAGCACCGGCAGCAACACTAGCACCTAAAAGATTCCGAAACGCACGCGAATTTGATATACAAATCAGTGCAAGGGCTAATATCAAAGATGCCCATCGAGATGCGGCTCTAATATGCGCAACGTTGGCGTCGCATCGTAGATACAACAACGTGCACCAGAGACGTTTACCACACGGAACACCATGGCGCACCTTGCCCCGATTTCTGTCTAAACCTTCACTGCGCGAAGCTATTTCTGGCCCAGGGCACTGCCTCCCCAATTCTGATGTTTCCAGAACGGCTGTGCGACCGCGTGTTTCCAGGCGTCCCTGGTTCACCGACTCACCAGGTACTCATTTCTACATGGGTCTGTGGGGCTATTTTTTTTTGGTTGCGGCCGCGCAGCGGAGGCAAGGCGGCGAAAGGGGGTCCGGGGCACGGGCCAGCCTAATGAGCTACTAGGCGCAACGCGAGCCGGCCGGGCCAGCACTCAGAAGCGGCAGCTGGAGAGCAGCAGCGGCAAGGGGCTTACTGGCTGGTCTGCAACGCCCACGGAAGCTCATGCATTGAGCAAACATGTGGCAAAGCGCAAAAAATACGAACTGAACGGCGAGGCGCCAGTCTACCACGGTGTAGGTGCCATGCCGCGTACTGAGAATCCTTTGCAAGCACGATTCGCACAAACATTGTAGCAAATGGAGGCCAGGTGCAAACTGGTCCTGTCGCCAGAGGGCGCCAAGGGCCAGGGCCGCGTCGTCGGCATAAACCTGCCTGGGGCTGGGACGGATCGAGGGTGGAAACACGGCGTCTGCAGGAAGGCTGGACCACCCCGCGACGCACCACGAGTACCCTGTAAAGGCGCCAGTCCCGAGCAACAACTAAGATGGACCCGGCCCAGAAGGCGACTGCACCTGAGGGCCCGGCCCAGGGTCACGACGCGAACGCCGTGGAGAACCGCGTATTGCGCGGAAACCAAGCCAGAAAGGCGCGAATGGACATCGCCAGTGTGGCAGGAAAGGTAGACACCAGGGGACGTCAGCGCAAGGGGGCGGCCACCCACATTACGATGCAAGGCCGGGGGGTCATGTAGCAAGCAGTCCTACCCATGTGGGACCCTCGTGCGCCGGGGGCGGCGGGCACTGACATCGCCAGCCGGCCACGTGGAGGGGGCCCACCTGGGACTCCCGGTGCCAGGGGGACAGCCAGTGGCCCGGCGAGCGGGACGAAACCCGCCTGAACGCGTGGCCGAGGGCAGTCCCGTCCTTGTGTCTCGGACCAACGGCGGTGTACCCCGTCCGCGGGTGGGGGGAGAGGGAGAGAGGCGGGAGCCAGGGGGCGGCTGACGGCCGCACGGATTCGCATGGAAGCCCACGTCCAGTGGAACGCGTGGGGGCGCTCATTGCCGCCCCTCGGACACCTCTGTCTGCTGTCGTCCTGCGGATCCCCGCGTCGGTGGCCTGCCGGCAGCGCTGCAACTGTCACTGATTGCCCGTGTTACCAGGGGTTGCAGCTGACGGCTGCCTGAAGTTTTCACATAAGCCAGGGAGCAGCTGACGGCTGTCACGAGAGGGTACGGGGACGTTCCCCGCACGCTGTCACGCCCAGGCCTTGGTCGTGGACCTGTTGTGCAGCGCCGGGGCGCTGCCCCACTCACGGCTCGCGGCCGCCCGACTGCCGGGGTCCGCCGGGACCCCCTTCAAGCGCCGACTTGGTAGGGGTCAGTACTCGGCCGAGTGCTGCCTCCTACCAATGCCTGTTTCTTCGTCAGGGTGGCTGTCGGCCTCTTCGGATCCGCTCGAGAAGGAAGTGCCCGGGGTTCGGCTGACGGCCGCCTGCGCTCTTCTATCAAGCTGATTCCAGGGTGGCCATAGGCTATAGGCCTCGACAGCTCCGCGCACGGCGGGGAAGCCGGGGTGACGGCTGGCGGCCGTCTGGGCTGTTGTAGGCCTCGGTACACCAGGGGTGCGGCTGACGGCCGCCTTGGTCTCGTGATCTCTCTCTCCGACAGGACTGCGGCTCATAGCCGACAACTCGGGGTGCCCCCGCGGGAAGCCATCGTTCTGGATGGGCTGACGGGGGAACCGCAGCAACCGGCTCGCGAGGCGGGTCGATGCCATCGCGTGGGAGGGCCAGGGAAACTGCGGATGGCCGATCGCCAAGAATGCGCGGAACGTCGCGAACCCAGAGCAGCGCCGACCGCAGGCACAACAACAGCCGAACGGGCAAGTCAAACAGGCGGGGGGCGGCGGTGGTTCGCCCCAGGCGTCTTCGAATGGTGCCATCAGTGCTGCTGCGCTCTGGTGCGCCAGTTACGCTGCTGCCAGCGATACCCCACTGGCAATTGCGACCATCTTGCTCGTATCCAGGGTCGACCAACGTGAGCACGTCATCTACATGTACTCCTGTCGGCAATGGAGTACCAACGCGCACTGCTGTAGGCAACGGGGTTCCAGAACTTGTCCGGATCCGCCCCTCGGACTGCGCCGCTGCACCTGGCTTGGGGCAAACGTCGGAAAGCCAGCCCAAGACGTGCAAGTGCTGCTGGAAGTCCTCGAAGCTGGAGTTACACGTCTGAGGGAAATGCCATCCCAGGTGTTTTGGATGCCCGCCCGCATCGCCCACCCCACCTTCTCGTGGCACTCGTCGCCCACGACGCTGGTGCGACCTCCTCTGGCACTGCGGGAAACTGCAGTATCGGACGCTCCTCGGACAACGCCGACGCACATGGATAGGGACAAACATCGGAGACCTGTCCACGCCGTGCAAGTGCCGTTGGAAATCCTCGAAGCTGGAGAAACTCGTCAGAGGGAACACTCCGGATGTTTTTGGATGCCCGTCCGCATCGCCCACTCCACCTTCTCGTAGCACTCGTCGCCCTCGCCATTGGTGCAGCACTCCTCTGTCACGCAGGCAACTGCTCTAACGGTCGTTCCTTGGCCTGCGCCGCTGCGCACGGCTTGGGGCGAGCGTCCAGGGGCTTGTCCGTTGCATGCAGGTGTTGCTGGAAGCCCTCGAGGCTGGCGTTCCTCGACAGTGAGAGATACTACTCTGGGTGTTTTGATGCCCGCCCGCATCGCCCACATCACCCTGTCGTGACATCCTCGCCCTGGGCTGAGGCCTGGCATCCCTGCAGGCACTAGAAGAAACCGCAACCTACGCGGGATCGTGGCCGTCAGACTGTCTGAAACAGCTAATTACGGATCCGGCGGACGGCCATATGTTCTGGTAACATTCCTACATGTAGCCAGGGCGCAGCTGACGGCTAGGTAAGTTCTGGAGAACCAGGGTGCAGCGGACGGCTGCCACGAGAACCGTAGTCGCCGGAGCGCGCTGAACGAACGGGGCACCGTTTCAGGATGGGCTGGTGGGGGAGCATGAGGCCACCAGGCACGCGAGGCGGATCGAACGCCATCGCGTGGGAGAGCCAGGGACGCGGCTGATGGCCGTCTGCACGAGTTCGCTTCCCATTACTTGATGCCGAAGGCTGCCACGGCCGCCCCCGCCTCCACCCAACGCGCTGCCGTCTGAACGCGCTGCACAATTTAGCTCCCTCCTGGCTTGACGGGCACGGTGTCTCCAAGGGAGACTCTTTCGGGCAGCTGGAACCGTGGGGAGGGCTGGGGCACCGCGGTGCAAGAGTGCCTTGAGTTCTCGCGGATCCCTCGCCACCAAGGTTACGGCTGCTAACCGTCGATCCTGGCTGCCCCAATTGGATGCCCGGGTCGCTCAGAGCCAGGGAGCGGCTGACGGCCGCAATCGCAATGCGAACTCTATCCCAGGTATTGGCCTGGGGACGCAAATTGCTCCCAGCGGATGGCCGCCTCTGGGTGAACAGGGCGCCTCTCGGCCCAACCTTTGCCTGGGTGGCCCTGGGGGGGCAACGGTCGTTGGCCGACTCTGCCGCGCTGGTGCGTCGACCCCACTCCCAGCTCGTGGCCGTCTGACTGCCGGGGACTGCTACGGATCCGGCGGATGGCCAGATCCTCTTGTAACATTCCTACATGTAGCCGGGGTGCAGCTGACGGCTGCGTAGAATTTCGGGGAACCAGGGTGCAGCGGACGGCTGCCTCGAAAACCTTAGCCGCCAGAGCGCGCAGATCGATCGGGGCAACGTTCCAGCATGGGCCGCTGGGGAAACATGAGGCCACCAGGCACGCGAGGCGTGTCAAAAGCCGTCGCGCGGGAAAGCCTGGGATACGGCTGATGGCCGTCTGCACGAGTTCGCTTCCCATTACCTGATGCCGAAGGCTGCCCCGGCCGCCCCCTCCTCCACCCAACGCGCTGCCGTCTGGACGCACTGCGCCGTCCCGTTCCCTTCTGGCCTGACGGGCCCGGCGTCTCCTTGCAAGGCCTGCTGGCCGCCAGGGGTGCCCGGAAGGGCGTCAGGGAGCAAGGGTGCCTCCTTCGGACTGTCAGAGTTGTGAGGATCACGGCTGATCTCCGTCGGCCGCTGTGAACCAAGGGGATACCAAGATCACGGCTGATGGCCGTCTGCACGCTTTGCGACGTCTGCAGTCCGCCGGGGGAGTCCGCTGATTAATTTCTCCCCGCCGAAGCGTCAAGAATTAACTTCTCAAGCGTCAAGAATTAACGTCTGCAGCGTCGATCAAAAATTAGCTTCTCAAGAATCACGTCTGCAGCGTCAATAATTACGTTTTCCCTGCCGCACCCCGAACCCAATTTTTAGGACGGGCCGGGCGTTTCGCCTGAGATTCCCTCACCACTTCTGACACCGAAGCTGAAAACATGATTACAGCTTCACAGATGAAGGGCGGCCCGGTTTCAAATTGTGGCACTCGCCTTAGCCCCGCGCACGTTCGTTATAAAGCATTGCACTAATTTTGCGGATTGAGGGCGGTTCCTTTCCAACAAGTGGCTCTCGCCTCAGCGCCGCGCACATTCGCTTGCAAACATTGCTCACATTTCACGGATCCCCATGCTCAGCGTTCACGCAATTGCGTTTTGGAAGGATTCTGGGTTATGAGGGTACAGCAGTTTCCGGCATGATTCAGGACCGTCAAGAAGCAACAAATTGATGCGTGGAGTTGGAACCCCGAGAACAATGTTTTTGCATGACTCAGGGTCCTCAAACGGTTGCTTTCCAACGAGGCGATCCCTCAGTGGAAATGAACCGTTGCAGGGGCCTTTGAAGAGCGAGTTTGGAAGGAGGGTTTAATCCAACATCGTTGGTGACCCTTGGGTTTACACTGGCCTTCCTCCTCCATCCTCTCCTACACCTCTCCTCCTCCTCCTCATCCTCCTCGTCCTCCTCCTTCTACTCCTCCTCCTCTTCTTCATCTTATTATTATTATTCGATTTGTTATTATGATTCTTCTCGTTCGTATCCGTATTCGTATTATTATTCTTATGTTTCATATTTTTCTTGTAATTATTGTTCCTCCTCCTCCTCCTTGTCCTCCTCCCCTTTTTCCTCCTCCTCATCCTCCTCCTCCTCCTCCTCCTCATCCTCCTCTTCTTCTTAGTTTTCGTATTGTTTTTCTTATTATTAATATTATTAGTATTTTTATTCTTCGTATTATTCTTATTATTATTATTATTTTTCCTCCTCCTCTTCCGCCTCCTCCTCCTCCTCCTCTGCCACATCCTCCTGTTCCACCTCCACCCGCTTACTCCTCCTGCTCCTCATCCTACTCCACATGTTGTTCCCCCTCCTCCTCCTCCACCTGCTCCTACTCCGCAACAACCATCATTCTCATCATGATAATCATTATTATCAGCATCGTATCCATCATCATCATCATCCGCATCAGCATGATCAGCATCAACATCATCATCACAACCGTGATTATCAGCATCAGCATTAACAGCATCGTCATCATCACCAGCATCAGCATCCGCATCTTCAGCATTATCAACATCACCAGCATCACCAACATCAGCATCAACATCATTATGATCATCCTCACAACCATCGTAATCACCATCCTCATCACCAGCCGTATCATCACCAGCATCATCGTCGGCATCACCATCACCATCATCGTTACAATCCGCGACACCATTTTCATCACCATCATCTACATCATCAACATCGGTATCGTCATCATCGTCATCCTCATGATCATCCGCTTCATGATCATCAACAGCATCAGCATCATCATCATCACCACCACCATCATCATCATCATCATCTACATCATCATCATACACCACCCATCATCATCAACATCATCATCCACATCGACATCATAATCATCATTATCGTGCATTCACCGGACCCAAGCTACGAGGAGGCAGAACAGCAACACATTTTCTTTGCAAGCCTACCCACTCAGGGCAAAAATGCCACCACGATCCAGCCGCTTTGAACTGGCACTGCACCGCAATCATCGTTATCGCCACCATCACCATCGCCATCACTATCATCAGAAGCCGCATCATCACCGTCATCATCTTAATCATCATCACCATCACCATCACCATCATCATCGTCATCACCACCAACATCTTCATCACGATTATCGTCATCACCATCATCATAAACATAATCGCCATCAGCATCAGCACAATCTTCATCATTATCATCATCATCAAATCGAATCGACTAGCTCCACATGAGGCGGTCTTCTAGAGTGGGGCTCTTGAAATACCAAGTCCTCGGAGCATCGCTTCTCGCGAGCGACCAGGGAAATGTCTCCCGAGGCCTGGCCACTCGGGTCCAGGCCCGCGCTGCCTCCATGCAGGGCGGCCCACCCGCGCCGGCGCGCAGCCAGGTGGGTGCCCCACTTCGGAAGACCGCCCTCCGAGACTCACATCCCGGCTCGCCCCGCAGTGGCCTCGAGCAGGCGCTGATAATCGGGCCCCGAACGGCATCCAACCAGCAACCCAGCAACGCCCGCCCACAGCCACAGCGAGGTGACCCAAGCCACTCCTACCCTGGCTGGCTCTCGCCTTTTCCTTCCCCCGCCCTCCCGCGACCACGACCCCCCCCCCCGCCCCCAGCCCCGCCCCCCTCCTTCTCTAGGCAACACCGCCACAGGAATCCGCGGAAGCAGGGGCGATATGCATGTCTGAGATGGTCGGCCCGCTCCATTCCCTGACATCACACTGGGCGGGGCAACCCCCCGCTCAATCAGGTCACGCAGCCTCGCGCTGCCCTCCAGCCCTCCCAGGCCGCCTCTGCCTTTCCCGTCACCACCGCCAGGCACTTCGACGTCTCGCGTTCGAGTGTCCCCCTTGGAAGCTTGCCCGCGAGCACCTTGTCCGCCTGCAAGTCATTGGTGTGAGTCCACAAGGTCGGCCCCGCCACTGAGCCCGCTCCCTGCTTCGCGAAAGCCATCGACAGCACGCCGTGCTTCTCGTCCTTGCCCCCTCCCGCCCTGCTCTTGCGGTAGCGGAACTGGAAGCAGTCGTGCTCCAGCTGCTTGGGCGACCTCATCATCACCTGCTCCTTCCAGTGCTGCATGATAATCTTGTGCGCCGTATCGTTCTGGTGCTGCCCCTGTGGCCCCGTCCGCTTGATCACCCAGAACAGCGCCTTGCAGAAGTGTCGGATGTGGGGGCTGCCTCTCGTCTTGAAGTCCACTGCGTCGCCCTTGGTCTGCCTGGCCTTCATCTCTTTGCTCCCCGCGTCGTGTTCTTGGCCCCCTTGCACCAGCTCTTCGCCCAGCACCCCCTCGGCCTCTCTGACTGCCGCGTTGTCGTAGAAGCACGCCTCCAGCGCCGCCACTTGCCTCGCCGTCGCCATGGAGAGCTTCGCCGTCGCCTTGCATAGGTCGGCTATTCCCCCCGCGCCATTGCCGCCGCCGCCACCAAGGTTGCCCCCGCCTCGCCGCCGCACTTGCCCTTCGGCTTCTTCTGGGGCAGGGCCGCCCCCGATCCAGGGGCCCCCGTCGGGCCCGCACCTCGCCTCGTCCAGTTTGGCATCCCGACGCCTTCCGCCATCGCGCCGCTGCCCAGGTTTACCCGCGGCGACTTGCCAAAGATGATGGCTCGAGCCAAAATGCCTCCTGGAGTCGCCCCGGCCCCCCCCCCCCCCTCAAACTCGCGCAAGTTACAAGAGAGAGAAACGGGAACCTGAATGGCCCGAGTAACTCAGCTCTCGCACCGCCCACGCCATCCCCTCTGCACGCCCCTCTCCACATGCTTTGCTGCTGTCCTCTGACCTGCGAAAATCCGATCGCAGACAATGCACTGCTTTGTTTGTGTCCGTACATGGCAAAGGTTGCGAATATCGCGCGCTTCGCTGACGGCGCAATAGCTGCCTGCGCGTCGGGGGCCAATTCGTGCATGCACTACCGTCGCCCTGCCATACTCCACGCGCGAAAATGTTAGTCAGGTCGTCGTCCTCGCCCCGAGCGGCACGTGTTTGGTCTGCCGCCCGCTCGACCTAGGGAGCTCCAGGCGGCGGGGCTGAGGCTGTGCACTTGCTTGCGTGAACCATCGCAAAGCCCAGGCGCGCGAACTGCTTGGCCAAATCGCGGTCAGCCTCCAACTTCCACGGTGCCCTGCCCAGCTCCTCCAGAAAGCCAGCCTCGTCCTCCATCGAGTTGACCGCTTCGGAGATGCCCATTCCAACTCGAACTGCCCATGGGGATGCCGACTGCGACGGCCCCTCGTCCGTGCAAGGCGCCACCGCGTTGATGCCAGGTAGATCAGCGCTCACGGTGGAAAGCAGCTGCGCGCGATGCATCGGCCTCAAAGACCAACTCTGATGCCACCTCAGCCTGCGTGCCAATAATTCAGTCTTCGTGTCCGCCACCTCCCCAGTATGCCAGACTCTGCTCATTCGTCATGCTCTTCGCGCTGCCATCGTCGAACCACTTTGTGGCCCCTCCTGCCATCGCAATGCGCCCTAACTTTGCCAGGCAGAGGTCCAGCCTTCGGCGTTAAGCTTCAGAAAGGATGAAGCACTCCATGCCAGGCAGGATCGCATCCATAACCGCGCCCTGAAATACCACTTTCTTTCAGCGCCATGGCGTGGAAAAGCTCCAGCATTCACCCATAGAATAGAAAGCCGTCTTTGCTGCCTCGCACCGCCTCGGGATCTCGAACTCCGCCGCGCACTTGGGGGCGGCGCGTGGGCCCAGGTACCTCGCGACGTCGTTGAGCTCACCCCGGGCGCCGCGCCCCCCTGCCCCTTCACCTTCAGCCACTTCTTGCAGTCCGTGGAGCCCGCCCCCTGCACCAGCGCGCTGGTAACCTTCTTCTCCCCGTTCTGCCGCGTGCCAACAACCCCCAGCGCCGCGTCGCGCTCGTCGTCCGCCGCCCTCAGCGTGTCCACAATTTCCCTCATCGTCGTCCCAATGGTGAGTAGGTGGTGCCTGCTGAGGTCGTCCGCATACTGGCGAAGCCCGAGATCGACGTTTGGCATGCCTTCCCACTCGCAGACCAGGAGGTTCGCTGCAAGTTGTGCGTCTCGTAGTCGGGTGGCCCATCGCCCCGTGGGCTCCGCATAAGGTGGCGAATGAAACCACGCTGAAGGTGCCCCCCATCATCAAGCCGTCGCCGATCTTGACCGTGTGGACCCCTCTGGCGTGGGAAGATCTACTACCATGTCCGTGTACCTCTGCTTGCGCAAATCCTCATCCTGCATGTCCGTGTTCTCCTCAGCTGACTTGTCCAGCGCCTGCCAACTCACAGAGCCGAACGCGTTCTGGAGGTCCTTCATCGCGACTGCGGAACTCCATCCCCCATGCGCCAGTCGCGAACTGAGTGCCTGGGATGCCATGATCGCTCCTTCTCGCCGCCGTCCTCGTACGAATTCATAGCTCTGTGGTAAAGGAGTGGAAAACAACCTCTTCGAGTAGAAAACTGCCCCAATGCTGGGCAGACGGTGAATGGCGCGTCTCCCTGCTGCAGCCGCCTTTCCGTTCTGCTTGTCCAAGCCCGCCGCCTGACTTCTGTGCCAGTACAGAGGTGCCAAGTTCGCCCCTCCAACCAGTAGGACCCCATGGAAAAGCATAGCTCTGAACAGCATCTGGTCGCCCGCCTGCTCCTCCCTACCCCGCACCTAGCTTCTGCTTGGTAATCTCCTTGAGCGCGTTCATGGTCAGGTCCCAGAGCTCAAGGGGCGCCGTGTCTGGTGGCACCACCTTCCTCTTCGGCGCCCTCCTCACATACCTCGCTATGCTGCCCACGTCCTTGTTAGACTGCTCCTCCATCTGACCCGTGGCAACCGGTGGTGGTGGCAGCCCATCTCGAAGTCGCCGCCATTCATCCCAGTCAAGCGCCACCGCCCCAGCTCCTCCTTCTCGACCAGGTCTGCTCCACTGTTACATCCACTCAGCGCTCTCCAATGGCAAAGGCCCAGACCTGCACCCATCCCTGCGTCTAGTTTCAAACCGACATCTCGCTGCCAATCTCGAATACCTCATCGCATCCGCAAACTTCCGCTTTCCCCAGCTTTCCGCAACCAAGTTCGCGAACTCTTCCCTGCATGCATCATTTTTTGCTCGTCGCTGGACTTTGAGTGTAGCCGAGAGCTCCTTCAGCTGCCCCCCGATCTCTTGCGACCCGGCCTCGCCCGCATGTTGCCACCCGTCTCGTAGCTCAGCTCGCTGTCGAAGTAGTTCCCTGCGTGCCTCAGCTTGCTCCCTCCTGTCCGTGCGCTTCTCTGTGGCCGAGATGTGTTTGTAGCCTACGTCGAGCAGCGTGTCCTCTATCAGCTCGAAATAATTATCGGGTGGTCCGCCCTCTAGGTGTCGCCGAAATTGATCCTCTCGCTTCGCCGCCTCCGCGGCCATATCTGCAAGAAGCTGCGACTTTCCAATTCCGTGAGTCATGGCGTTCATCATCGCCGTCGCATCGTACCTTCGTCTATCCTGGGTAAGGTTCTGCTGGCTCGCGTGCTTCTGGTAGAATATCTGGAGCAGCATCGGTAGGTGATCTCGTGGTGGTGCGCCCTTGATGGCATGGGCGCGTCTCCCCATATCCCGTAGCACATGCGCCTTGTCAACTCTCTACAGGTAGCCCTGCGGCACATAGAAGTAGTCGATCGTGCTGCTCCCTCCTGGGCGGCCGTCCTTGCCACTCGCATAGTACAGTGGTCCCTCTCGAATCCCAAATGAAGTGGGCACCGCCATGTACTGCTCAGCTAACACCTGCCTGATAAGGTCACCTGATTCCCCTCTGTGTCGTTTCCTTTGTTACTATCCCGCCAAGTCCTTCTGATTGCATCTGCTGCCATACGCCGTCCACCTTGGAACGTCCAATTCAGTCATTGCTGTCCGCGAAGATGCAAGGCTGAGTACGCGGTGGAATCTCCTGCAGTATCTGTCCCCACCACTGTGCCAACACCTTGGCACACTTTTTGTAGGCCCCCGTCTTAACCTTATCCGTCGACTGAACAGGGAAGTATATCGCCCCGTAAACTACGTCCAGGCAGCTTTTCTTACCTCTGATCGCAAGTGCTCGCCCTTCCGCTCCCTTCGGTGAGGCCCACGTCCTTCTTATATGTTTGTCCTGAATCCCCTTGCCAAGCACGATGCCGCAGCCAACGTGTCGATTTGTGAAAGGTCCTGGTTGATCCCCTGCCTCCACCATGAGCCTGCCTTCCACTCGTTGTCTAAGAATTCCATTTCCACTCCGATACGCAGCCTTCGTGCCCACCAGAATCAGCGCGTCCGCATTTGGAGCTGCAAGGGCGAGCTCCGCCAGGCGCACCGTCGTGGACGCGAAGAGCGGGTTGAAACCCACCAGCCGCAAGAGATGAGACGGCGCCATGCCTTTCGCCACACCCGTGGTGCCCGCCTTCAGCGTGGGCACGCGACGCACATGGCTACCTCCTGCAGCTGTCCTCGCCCCCGTGACATTCCTGAAAAGGCTCGAGCGCGCAGAGGCTATTATCATCATCATCATCATCATCATCATCATCATCATCATCATCATCATCATCATCATCATCATCATCATCATCATCATCATCATCATCATCATCATCATCATCATCATCATCTAATCATCATCATCATCATCATCATCATCATCATCATCATCATCATCATCATAATAATCAGCATCAGCATCAGCATCATCATCATCAGCATCAGCATCAGCATCATCATCATTATTAGCTTCATCACCACTTTCGCGGATGTAACGTATAAGGATCACCCTGCTCCTTCTCCCACTCGTTCCGTCACGCTGCGTGAGGAGCAATTGGATGTGGCGAGGGGGTCCCAGCATAGCGAGGCTAAGTGACCTGCAAGTAGATCAGAACGCAGAAACATTGACAGTACGTGTGCTCTGTCACAGCGCGACCGGCTCGTATTTTAAAGATCTCCACTGTTCGGGATTCTCCAGAAGCCGTCGGAAGCCTTCAACCTTGAACCTTGAACTCTCGCGCCAGCGCTAACGCCGTGCTGAAACGGCACGAAACTTCGCCGCCGTAGCAATGACCTTCCTGGTAATGTGAGGCCCAGCGCATCCACGAACGACCGGACCCAAGTCTTGCTTCCCCCTCCCCCCGCCCCCTTCCCCCTTGCGCACCCCTCTCTTCCTCTCTCCCCCGCCCCCTTCCCCATATCCTCTTGCCTTATTCACGCATCCTCCCTCCTCCGTGCCTCCCCGTGTCTCCTCCCCCGCGCCTCTACTCTCGTCCGCCCTGGCAACTCCCTCGAATATGTCTGAGGCGACTGGTGTGGAATGACGAATAAAATAAAAGAGCTGTACACTGCTGCTATGTTTCTTCGAAAAAGGAACTCCACAACAACCCTGGCGACACACCTCGTTTGTATTACAAGACGTTTTCGCATCACCACCAACGCTTTCCACTCTGCAGTCGTACTGAGAGCTCCATGCTCAACTTTTTGATCGAACATCTCTTCTTCACATCCTCTATGATACCCTTGGTTATCTCTTCTCTAATGTCCACTTGTATGTCCCGAGCCCAACAGGCCAGAAATCGGCGGTGGACAAACCTCCCTTTAGTAAACCTCCCCTTAATGAAAACGGCCTGGGACCGAAACCGACGGACCTGGACCCGCAAAAATGACGGCCGCGACGCCCTCTCGCGAACCGACAACGGCCAATTCCTTAGTCGACGCGTCAGGGTAGGAGGTCGATCCACCTCCGAAGAAAAAGGACGGAATCTCCGGTGCGAGGTCCGGAGATTTCCCCAAGGCCCTACAGACAAAAAAAGACACAGTCGGATGCCCTGGCCTGGCCGGGTCGGGGTCGGGGCTGGGAGCGCCGGAACTCACGGGCGCGGCCCCATGGTGCCCCGAAGGCGCTCCAGGAGCACTGCCAGAAGGCGCCGAGTAGGGAGCAGGCCCCGCGGTTTCGGGCCAAGAGCGCGCCTAAATGTCCAAACATGCTGTCGAGACTGTCCCAAGGGCGCCCGAGGCGGCCCTGGAGAGCTCCACGAGGGCCCCAAGAGGGCCCCAGGAAACAAACTTCACGTGGATCGCTTGGGTTCTCAAGCACGTTGGCGTCACCGCCTCTTCGGGGCCCCGGCCACCCAGGACAGCAAAGAAACCATCAAGATCGCCCTAAGACGTCCCAAGAGAGCCCCAAAACGGCCAGAATGGCTTCTCAAAAGGGCTCGCCAGGCCCCCGAGAAAAGAAAGCCACACGAGGGGGATCCGAGCTCACATTCCGAGCCCCCCTCGAAAAATTGCCCTTTAGACCGCCTGCGGTCGCCAAGAAAGCCCCCCAAGAGAATCCCGTAAGCCCACGAAGCTCCCCCGACCAACCCCTCAGGATGACAAAACGCATGGATTTGACTTTCGAGTTTGGTGTCACCACCCTTTCGGGCCCCCGACTGGCTAGGACAGACAAGGACAACATCGCGCCAAGTCCGCCAAAGACGCTCCCGAAACAGCCCCAAAACGTCCAAGGAAACTCAAAGAAGCCAATCAAGAGGGCCCCCGAAGCCCCGAAGCCCCCAGAGCAGGCCCAACGAGACCGAATCCGGACTCGCCTGTCGAACCGTCCCTGAAAAATGTCTCTCGAGACCGCCAGCAGGCGCTCAAGCACGCCCAGGACACCCCCAGAAACCCATCAAGCTCCTCCGACAAACAATTTCTCTTGCTGGCCCATGGAGACGGGATCCAGAGGCAACAGCAAGCTTCGTCTGTATCACTCACTGATGAAGGAACACAAGGCTGCCCACGGGGCCAAACACCGAAGAAACTCAACCTACGGAGCCGACGAAACGTCTTCCACGCAGTCCAAGGGAGCCCCAAGACGGCACAGCAGGGATCCAAAATAGCCTAAAAGAGCCCCATGGCCCCACGACGCCCTCCGAAGCATTCCAAATCGTGACCCGGTCGTTCAGGGAGACCGTGGTTGGAGGCAGGGTGGCCCGAGGAAGTCCAGAGAGGCCCCCAGAAGACGCCCAGGAGGCCTCCAGAAGGCCTTAGAAAAACCATACAATATTCCGAGAGGCCTCCTGAAGCTCTCCAAGGAGGAACCTCCGCAAAAAAAGCTGAGGAGTGCGGGGAAGAATTCGCAGGGTAGCGCAAGAATGAACAGAGAAACGTGGGGGGAAGATAACGAAAAAAGCATAGGTATAACGGCGATGCCGGAAAGCCAACAAGGAGTTATGGTTAAATTCTCGATTCGAGCCTCCTGACATTCCGCCTGAATGCCAAGCTTCAAAGACCAAGCTGCATGGCGTGAAGCGCCAATATATTCCTCTTCCTATTTTTTACAAGCCCGGGGGGGGGAACCATCACCCCCCCCCAAAAAACTGGACCCCCGGGATCTGGGGTTCTCGGGCTCCCTTGGACGTCCTTGGAAAAGGTCACCCGGCTTTCCGGGTCTCCACAAACGCCTTGCCAGCAGACCCAGAGCGATCCGAGGGGTCATAAGAAAGGCTCAAGGGAGGCCCCAGACAGCACAAGAGCGCTCCAAGAGGGACTCCAATTGCGTCAGGACGGCCCGAAAGACCCCCAAGGCACCCCAAAAAGCTTCCCAAGGGGCCTTTAAAGCACAAAAATCGTCCTAATCCCTTTGTAAAAGTTGCAATTTTAGCATATTCGCCTTTCGGATTCCATCAGCTTTCAAGACGGTTTCAAAGCCCCCGAGATCGCCTCCAGACGCTCCAAAAGGCCCCCAAGAAAGCTTCAAGACGGCCGAGCCTGGCCCCACGATCGCCCACGAGAGCCCCAAGACAGCCCATATTGGAACCAAGATGCCCCCCAAGGGCTCCCAGCACAGACCCAAAAGGGTCATGGGAGGTCCCCGGAAGTGCCCAAGATGGGTCCAAAGGGAGCTCCAGCGGGCCCAAGCTACCCAAGACGGCCCAAGAAGGCCCCAGGACGGCCCATGAAGGCGCCAAAACGGCCCACGAGGGCCCCGAAGACAACCCCACGATGCTTCCGAATGCCAACATTAAGACCCCCAAGGCACCCCAAAAAAGCTTTCCAAGGGGCCTTTAAAGCACAAACATCGCCCCATTCCCTTCGTAAAACTGACAAGTCGCCTTTCGGATTCCATCAGCTGTCAAGACGGTTTCAAAGCCCCCGAGATCGCCTCAAGACGCCCCAAAAGGCCCCCAAGAAAGCTTCAAGACGGCCGAGCCTGGCCCCACGGTCGCCCACGAGAGCCCCAAGACAGCCCATATTGGAACCAAGATGCCCCCCAAGGGCTCCCAGCACAGACCCAAAAGGGCCATGGGAGGTCCCCGGAAGTGCCCAAGATGGGTCGAAAGGGGGCTCCAGCGGGCCCAAGCTCCCCAAGACGGCCCAAGAAGGCCCCAGGACGGCCCATGAAGGCGCCAAAACGGCCCACGAGGGCCCCGAAAACACCCCCACGATGTTTCCGAATGCCAACATTCATTGATTTTGCCCCCATGACATTTCACATTGTGACCCAGTCGTTGAGGGTCTCGTGGCATGCAGCGAAGATGCCCGAGGATGCCCCGTACGAGATGCATATGCATGTTCATACCCTTACACACAAAAACTTATATGTGCATATGTACGCTATATGCACACAAACAACAATGCAAATATATTGTATACGCCTAGACATGTATACGGAACGTGCATGCACGTGCGAGTGTATACATGCATTCGCGCATGTACCCAGGCACGCGTTCCGCTTCCGTGCAGATCTCAAAGGACCAAGTCGCATGGCGCGCAGCACCGATGCAGTCTTGTATAACTATATAGATATATACATATATACACATATCTGTGTATATAGACATACAAGTGTTGGTGACATCTGGGGGATGTGTTCTTCTGAAACTGAGAAGTGGTCGTCACCATCTTACTGGAGCTTCACGGTGGGCATATTAGAGCTGAACGGGTTTCGCACGACACTGGGGTGAAGTTTCGCGCTGCGTGGCTTCCTGTGAGAAGTCATGCGTTTGTGCCAGCAACTAGATACAATATCGAGACTGATGTATGTATATTCGTTTTTTGTAAAAACAAAAAAAACGTCATCTCCCAGTGCGAAAGACATTGTGTACACACGAAGACTCCATTTGTTAAGTGGACCCATAAATCAGGCTGCGTGTGCGGAAGTTCCACAAAACAGCTGCCACATGGCACATTACACCTCAAGGCCTTGCGTGGTCTCGCGCGTGCTCGGAGTGAACTTATGCTCGCAGTTACTCATGTGGAAAAAGGCATGGCGTACTGATGGATGTTATATGTTGTAATGTGTTGTGTGTTAATGCTTAATTCCGCCAGCCCTCTCGGCGCAAAACGGCCTCGGCAAGGAAGCCAACATCATTGGTTTTACTTCGGTGTTGGCCCCATTTGGGCCTCTTGGTAGGGCAACGCTAATTAAAGCTCCCCTCTTGCTTGTCTGATCGATGTCCTCCAAGATGGCCTCAAAAGCGGTCCCAAGGCTCCCACGACTGCTTCAAGTGGGCCCCAAGAGGCGCCCAGGAGGCCTCAAGAGGCGTCGAAGAGGCCTCCAAGAGGCACCCAAGAGACCCCTGAGAGGCCCCAAAACACTCCCCGAGGCGCCTGCGGGTCCACCAAGAGGCCCCCAAGACGCTCCAAGAGGCTCCTCTGCGTGCTGCCCACTTCCCTGATCGAGGCAACTCCTCCGGGTATTGTTTCTGGATGGGCTGGTGGGGATACGCGAAGCGTCTAGACTGTTTAAAAACGGTTCAGAAAGTCAATATGGGGGGACGTTCAAAAAATAATTATCCCGAGCGCTGTAAGGCGCAACTCATAAACACCAAGAAAACTGGGCAAACCGGGCCGCTGGGGACGTCCCCGCGACCACCCTGGCGCTCGGCGCCCAACATACCTCACAAAAAAGGCGACACGCGTCAATCCCGAAAACACTTGTAAATTTCGGTTCTGGGAGCCAACGTAAGGCCATTCAATTTCAAACGAAAAAAACGGGTGGCACGCGTCACCCCTGAAACCGTGAGACAAAAAATGGTAACTTTGGGATTCTGGGAGCCAACGTAAGGCCCTCCTGCCTCGCAAAAAGAACGGGTGACACGTGCCACCCCCGAAACCGTTTGAGAACAACCAATTGTAAACCTGAGGTTCTGGGAGCCAACATAAGGCCACTCTGCCTCACAATAACAGAGGGTGAAACGTGTCTCCCCCGAAACCGTCTGAGAAAAAAACGATATAAATCTGGGATTCTGGGAGCCAACATCAGGACATTTAGCTGCACGGCGCACAACGGGCGAGAACTGGACGCCACTGCGCGCACAAACGCGCAGTCGCGCGGGTACGTACGTACACGTCCCAGAAAGACGAAAACTACATGTTCGTCGACCGAAGCAGCATGCACATCGGAACGCTTACAAGACATGTGTGTCTACCAATGCACGCGCGTGCGTGCGTGTATACACATATATGTATACACACATACATGTGTGCATGTATCAATCGCACCAGTCGGTCCCCGTGGAATATTCCAGGGGGAAAGGAAACAATCGGTGGCCAACTAATGGCATTCGGGATCGGGGGGGAAGGGATGGGTTATCATGTTCTCAACAGGCTTTGGACATTACGCCATGGTAGCACTCGATATTTGTTTTTGGTTTGTAACATGATTGCATCGTGTAAGCTGCAATGGCACGTTCACAGTCAATCATATCTGTGTTGCTCTATAACTATATATGTACTTAGAATGTGCTAGGCTGGAGCACTTAATGTATAGTGTATTGCCTCGTTGTGCTACAGCGCTGTGATATGGTACTTGCTCTTGACTCTCGTTCGAAGAATCTTCAATGTGATATGTGCGTGTCGATGAGAATTCGATCAGACATGGGCCGGCCCCAACCACTCCACATACTTTCATTTCTGAATACTCGTCTTGCGATTGGAATTCAAAAGGGTACATGCGTCGATCCCAGCTCCCCGCACAATTCTGTCATACAGTATGTGTCTTTCAATATGGAATCAATGGGTGATGCGCCGAGCCCACATTCCAGCAGAAGCTGCTAAATGTGTGATCTGGTGTTCCATGGTACTCTGATAAAAAAATACGTTCGCCCCAGGCTCCCGCAATGTTGTTTGATACTATGTGTGTTCCCATACTCCCAAATTCGGCTCGTGTTTCTCTGCGCACAATCCGTGCAGGAACCTCTCACACACACGTAAACGCACACACCACTCCTCCTCTCATCGTCCTCCCACCAGCATTATGACTACCATCGCCATCACCCTCACCATCAGCATAGCCATCAACATTATCACCATGATCATCAGCATCACTGTCATCATTACTCTTATCCAGCATGAGGGGTGCTTCCCCACATCCTTAGTTGGCTTATCCTTTTCTCTGGACACACCCGCATATGAACATAAGCGCAGGAAGCAAGCTGCCAACCGCTTTCTAAAAGAAAAAACCTGGGCATAAGTCCGATGAAATGATACCGGAGATAAAACCCAATCATCATCATGTTTGATATTAGATGCGATCCCTTTGTATTTGCTCCAAGGCTACAGGGCTATAGGGCCAGGCTATAGGGCTATAGAGCCATAGGGATACGGGGCTATAGGGCGATAGGGCTATAGGGCGATAGGGCTAGAGGGCTATCGGGCTATAAGGCAATAGCGCTATAGGGCTACAAGGCTATAGGGCTGTGGGGCCGTAGGGCTATAGGGCTATATGGGCTATTGGGCAATGGGGCTATGCAATTATAGAGCTATAGGGCTATAGGGCTATAGGGCTATTCGGCTATGGGGCTATAAGGCTATTGGGCTATAGGGGTATAGGGCTATTGGGCTATAAGGCCAATAGGGCAGTAGAGCACCCGGGCACCTGGGCACCCCCGGGCACCCGCGGACACCCCCAAGCACCCCCAGGCACCCCCGGGCCCCCGGGCCGGCCACCGAAATCGGCGACCCACTTCACCTAACCGTATAAGTCCGCTTGGACCCCTACAGAGGCAAGCTCTGTGTGGGGAATTTTGAACTTCCAATACTCGAGCGAAGGGGGATGCTCCAAGCAGGTTGCCAGCCACCTGTTTGAAGACCCCTGGGCATAGGAGAGCTGAGATTTTGAGTCGTCAATATTCAAATGAAGGGTGATTCTCCAAGCAGGCTGCCAACCACCTGTTTGAATAATCCTGGGCATGAGCCCGCTGAGATCTTGAATCGTAAATCTTAAAGCGCATGACATGTGGTCATAGAATCAGCTTCAAATGTGCTTTCAGAACCTTGGACATTAAACATTTTATGGTGAACTCCCTCGAAGCACTTAAAGGCACTGAAATACACCCCCTTCTGGCGTCGTACCAGGACGTCGGGGAGGGAGGAACACATCACAGCGTCCACCACCCTGTTCCCCGTTCCTCGGAGCGAGGGCCTCGAGTCACAACAGTTCTCCCTGTGCAGCCTCTCTCGCGCTTGAGTCGTCGACTCTGTCTTAGCACAGAGACTTGGCTTCTCCGTCCGAATTGCCGAACCCTTCGGCGCCCTCCCCGGAATGAGCGATGTAAACAACGGGTCGCACGCGAGATGGCACAGCGTCCTTACGGCATAGGGCCGCCCGCCCGCCTCAGGAGGTCGCTCATGCGAGACCTTACGCGGGCAGCTTGCACGCCAACGTCGGCGAAGACATCACCGTTTCTCTTCCGCAGCTCAAAGGACGACCCAGCTTGCTGGCTGCTGTCCGAGGACACATGAAGGGGCCCCTGGACACACAAATAAATACACACAAATATACAGATTCCCCATCTTTTCCAACATTTTCTGGGTTTCTGTCTTCCCCCCCACTTCCCATATGTTCCCAGGTTTTCTTGGGAACCGACGATTAATTGTGTCTGTGTGTTTCTTCCCCTCCTGAACACAGGCCGCCCCCCTGGCCCTCGGCGGCCTCCCTTGAGGGCCGCCTCGCCCGAGAGTCTCTCGGAGCCGAGCTGCCGACGACCTCTGCCTTGACGGACGACACGAGAGCGTCTCCTGCAGTCGGGGCGTCGACCTGAGGAACCCTAAATAAGGAACGAGGCCCCTTTTTGTTCCATAAGTGAACCTTCGATTTCCGATCGAAAACATAAGGAAAACCTGAGGCAAGCTGTGAAACACTTAAGGAACACGGAGCCCCTCCCCAACGACAAGGGTTCCTTCTTCAAGGCCTCGACTGTAGAGTCGCTGTGCATCCTCCTACCCCCGTCCTCCCAGGAGCAAAGACAACAGTCACCACCACCACCACCACCACCACCACCACCATCGCGATGAGCGAGGCAGGGTCCTCCCTGTGGCGTCGTCTCTGGGAAGCGCCGCGGACCTCCACGCTGGAGGTGGCCCGCTGGTGGTGGTTTCTCGGTGTCGCCGTTCCTCCCTCTTTTACCATCGCCCCGACGTCCACTCCCCGTGTATGTTTCGGATTCGTGCGTTTAAAAACTTTGTACAACAAGATGTCCCTCGATGGTCCTCGCCGAGAAACAATGCCCGCGTCCGAGCGATGCTAAGCGACCCCAGGAGAAGACAAAGCTGCATTCTCTGGATCAGCGTTGGACCCGCCTCAGTGGCGCGCGCAGCGCGCCAGTGGCAGCGAGCCAGGAGCGGCGCCAGGGTCGCTGCTAGAGGGGTACAGGTGCCGATCGGAGAAAACCCGACTGGAACATTTAGTACAATCTTGCAAGATTGAAGGGGCCCTGGGACACACACACACACACACACACACATAAATACACACGAATAACAGGTTTCCCCATATTTTCCCATATGCTCTGGGTGTTTGTCTCCCCCCCCCCACTTCCCATGTTTTCCCACATCTCCTGGGCAGTCGACGATAAATGGTGTCTGTGCCTTTCTTCCAAACGAAGACATCCATGCGAGCAGGGTGCACTCGGACATCGAGGCGGTGCCAGCCATATTGGAGAGAAGTGTCTCCGGCAGCGTGCCGCCTGTCTGCAGCATGCACAGTCGGGGCGTTGACCTAAGGAACCCTAAATAAGGAACGAGGCCCCATCGATTTTCCATCGAAGCATAAGAAAAAGGATCCCTAAATAAGGAACCCTAAGTTGAACTTCGATTTCCCATCGAAAACATAAGGAAAACGAGAGGCAAACTGTGAAACAACTAAGGAACACGGGGCCCCTCCCCAACGAAAAGGGTTCCTTCTTCAGGGCCCCGACTGTATTCTGCACCGCTGCTTCTTCTGAGGCGAGTCCTGGAGCGTGAAAATGCTCTCCTTCTGAGGAGTTTGCCATTCGAGCCCGCGCCAGGTGCTAATTCCAAAAAGGGCGCCCGCCGCCGAGCATCGACAGTTCGCTTTCTGAGCGCGCGCGTCGCCCCTCAGGGGGCCGACGCACACATAGCAGAAGCATGTTCGTAGAGGCCTGATGGGGTTGGAGTAGAGTTAGGTCCTGCAGGCGGATTTTTGACGAGAAATAACACATTGTCGGAAAATACCCCCCACACGCTCAAAAACGGTCGAAGAACATCGCCCCACGACTACATGTTTTACTATTTTTGTCTACTCCTCCTGTAGAGGGACAGGTCCGACTTAAACATAGCATGAGCATGTTCGTAGAGGCCTGATGGGGTCGGAGTAGATGGGGTCGGAGGATCTACCCGCATCGCCGATGCATCGTCCATGCATCGCCGATGCATCAGCGGCGTCGGCGATGCAGCGGCAACGTCCGCGTGGAAAAGATCGGGTTCCACATCAAGCCGCATGGCCTATACCTTGGAGAAGAAAATCGGCGATGCGGCGCGAGCCTCCGACGCCACACCTACTGGACGTTAAATATAATAGAGGGTTTCGCTCGTGCGCGCAGCCTCCTCCTCTCCTTGCTCTTTCCGCGCTCTTTGCTCAAGGCCTCTAGCGAGGCCAGCGGGTTTTTGGGGCGGGCGGGCGGGGCCACAGCTCGCCTGGCCCGGCCTGCGGCCAAGGCCAGGCACTCTGAGGAGTGCAGGGTAGTGGCAAGGCCAAGACCCCCTTCCAATGCGGGCGGCGACCTGACGGGTCGCGCGGCCCGCAGCGGCCGCTGGATGCGGCCCGTCCACACGCTCGAGTGCGGCGCAGCGACGGCCATCTTCGCCGAGCTGGCGTGGCTGGACGAGTCCCTGTGCGTCGGCCTGTGTGCCAACTTCTCTGCGACAGACACGGCCATCGGCCCAGGGGACGGCCACGCCCAGGCAGGCCCAGACGAGGGCGACGCAGGCGAAGAGGAGGAGCATGTGGGGCTGCCCAGTGGTAAAGGCCAGCCTGGCTGCTCAGCGGAGAGTGAGGTGACGCCGGCAGCCATCGAGGAGCCGCCGGGCGACCCCCCTCACTCGTGGGGCCCCCGGCTGCGGACCCCCCTGCAGCCAAGGCCCGCCAGGGCGAGCGCCCCCCGACGCCCGGTGAGCACGAGCACAACTACCAGGGCTGCTGCTACGCGGACGCCAGCCCAGCAGCGGCGCCCGCGCCACAGGAGGCCAGCGCCCACGGCTTGGCTCAGGAGCCCCCGGTGGCTCCGCCAGTGGAGGAGAAGGAGGCGCGCGAGGCCAGCCCGCCGCCGCACGCCCCCGAGGAGCCGCCGAGCGCGCCCCACGTGTCCGCCGCGGAGGGCAGGCGAGACGAGGAGCCGAGCTCGCCTGTGTCGACCGCATCCGAGTGGCGTCTCGCGGGCGCGGCCGGGGTCAATGCGCGGGCCGAGGCGGTCCCGAAGTGGTTCGGCGAGACGGCGGGGCACGCGCTCGGCGCCTGGCTGCACCAGCTCATCTGCTTCCTGATGGGCATGGTCGACACCATTGAAGGGGAACTGGGACACACAAATAAATACACACAAATAAAGATATCCTCCATATTTTCCCATATTTTCTGGATCTGTCTTCCCCCCCACTTCCCATATTTTCTGGGAATCGCCGATTAATTGTGTCTGTGTTTTTTCCCCTCCTGAGCCATGGGTCGGCACCTGTTCGGCACGTACTGGGCGAAGCTGCAGTGGGCTGCCATGGGGTTCGCGGCCCTCAGGGTGGCGACCGTCTTAGGCTCTGGCATCCGTCATCAGGTTTGTGGCTTGGTTCCTGCGCACGGAATGGTCCTACGTCGCTTTCGTTGCAATGACATTGAAGGTTTCGCGGGCGGCAGCAAGACGGGGCACGACGTCAGGGTGGCCCTGGATGGCGACCCAGCCTCCGCCCTGAGCCGGTACGGCCCAGCAGAGGTCGAGGCAGTGGACAAGGCCCACGTGAAGAACGATGTCAGGTCGAGGGGAGGCACCGCTGAGAAGACGATGCCCAAGGACCTCATCATCAAAGCGGGGGGAGCCGCGGCCCGCCTTGAGCAGGGACCGCACAAGGGCAGCCGCCTCTCTCGGCACTGGTACGTCCACCGCTTTCAGGAGGTGAAGGGCAGCTCCGACCGCCACCTCGAGGATGACCTCGAGGCGACGCGGGACGACGAGGGCATTGGGATGGTGCACAAGTGCGCGGCTATCCCGCGCACTCTGCCGGAGGGTGAGAAGAGCCTCGCCCACGTCTGCTCGTCGCGCGCGGCCAACCCCAGCGCCCAGATCAACATGTCGGACTTGGCCAAGCTCGCGCCCGCAGGCCGCGCGCGCACGGGCGGCCGGGTCCGTTGCGCTTGGACCTGGAGCCCGTAAAGGACTTACGCGCCCAGCCAATTACGCACATGAGCACCGGCCCCTCGGTCCGCGAGACTGGCCGCGCCATTCGAACATTTGCGCAGTGCGTACTCTCGAAACCAGCGTGGACTCATGCACGCGCACGCCCCTCCTTCGCTCCGGAGAAGAGATGCACCCCACCTCGGAAACCGAGTCCGAGCCCAGCGTCGACGTCTGCGCGGCGGACAGGAGTGCTCTCCTCGGCAAAGGAGGGGGTGCGGAGGTCTGGCGCCCCAAAGGGCTGCAGGGGCTCGGCACGCCAGGAGCCGGTCGCCCTGCTGGCTGAGGATGCGGCGATCTCGGTTGCGCGCGACGCCCTGGGGGCGGGTGGCACCCGCACTCTTCGAGCACGCCCCTCCCGCGCGCAGACCTGCGAGGCGCAGGCCGCGCCGAGGCGGTGCGCTCGGGCCCGGTGCTTCAGTGACGGGCAACGATAGGGGGGGACTGGCATAGGGGGGGAATGCATCGACCTGGAATCGGCGACACATCGCCGATAGATCGGCGATAGGCCCCCGATAGTGAATCCGTACCTTCCTGGGTAGGGTGGGGCTATCGGGTCCCTATCGGCGATCAATGGGCGATTAGGGGTCGATGCCTCCCCCCTATGCCTATCCCCCTCCTATCGTTGCCCCTGAGTCAGGGAGAAGACCACGGAGAAGGATGGCTTCCCCTCCGCGCATCTCATGCTGCTGATCGCGACGCAGCCTGGCGCAGCCGCTCAGCTGCACCGATGTCCGGGGAGGAGAGGGCGCCAAGCCCGCGCCAGGCCGAGCTCCGGGAGGCGCGCCCGGCACGCGAGGGTCGCCCGCAGGCGAGCACGGGGCCCGGAAGGGCAGCAAAGTTGAGGCCGCGGTGGATGCGCCTTGGCCGGTCCATGCGCGCGACCCCCTAGCGGACGCGGCCGCGAGCTGGGGCGCTTACTGCAGCTTCCCGGCCAACTTCGTCGGCCCGGCGGAGGACAGCACCGAGGACGACCCCCGCAGCGACGTGGAAGCAATCGGCCTTGGCCTCGTCTTCTCCATCCCCGACGGCGCCTTGCCAGCCCCGCGCCCAGAGCTGCTCGACGAGCTCATCAGCTCCCAGCCGCTGGAAGGCTGCCGTGGCCCTCAGACTCTCAGACTACGGCGACGGCGCCAACTATCAAGGCGATAGCTTGAGCTCGATGTCCGCAGTCGCCCTGAGCAATGCGCGGAGCCGCCACCACCTGGCCCGTCGAGCGAGGTCCAGGAGCAGGAGCGCTGCGCCGACGAGAAAGGAGGCGCGCAACGACTCTGGGGAACAGCTCAGAAAGGCGCGCGCTCAGGACGAGGAGCAGAGGAGGCAGGGCCCCCCGGCAGCCCTGATCTCCAGCTACCTGGGCCGGAAGGCGGAAGCTCAGACGGGCGCCGCGGCGCAGGGGGCCCCGTCGGCCGAGCGCGGAGCGGGGCGGCACGAGCTCCTCGCCGAGCTCATCGAAGCCGCCGACGCGATGCACGAGGGCGTGGTCAGCGAGGTCGCGCCCGGCCTGCTGCGAAGGTGCCAGACCACACGGGGCGGGGAGCTCGAGGGAGGAAATGGGCGCGCGCGTGGAACTGCTGAGCGCCACGGCGAGGCGCAGAGGCCGCCGCGCCCGCCGCTGGCAGGCCCCCCCCCCCCTGGGCGACATGCAGCCTGGCCCAGGACCGATGGCCTCGTTGTCGTGGGACCGACCGCCTGGGGCGCAGGCTCCTTGGAACGGACGCGCGGGCCCGCCCCCCCCTGGCCCGCGACCTGGGGGGCCGGGCTTCGTCGCCTCCGGCCAGAGGCCGCCAGCTCAGCAGGCGCCCACGAGGTTCGACCTGTCGACGTTCTACAGCACCGGCGGACCCAGCTCCACCTCTCCATGGGGGGGCCGACCTCCACCTGAGGCGCCCTTCGCCGAACGGATCGCAGGACCGAGGGAGTGGCGCGCATGCGCACCCCCCCTACCCCAGGAAGATAAGATCCCAGCGGGGCCGCTTCCCGAGACCGAGCAGGGCCTTGGTCTGCAGGGCCTGGTCCGAGAGATGGGGCGGGCCAACAAGCGCGCGGAGGAAGCAGGGGGAGCAGCCAAGGGCACGTTGGCCAACATCGGCAGGGCGGATGGGCAGCTGGCGTTCATGGCGAAGGGCTGCGACTACTATAGCGCCACCCTCTGCCCAGGCCTACTGGGGAAGATGCGCTCTACTGCCTTCGCTCAGAGGGGCAACGCCATCGCCTATGGCTACGCGGCCTTCCAGCATGGGGGGCGGGATCACGTCGACCTCCCAGACTACTGCCTCAGTCGCGCGAACTCCCCGAAGGCGTCGGGGCGGACATGGGCAACTTCGCGCCGCCAGAGGACTGCGAGCGCGAGACGCGGCCGCGACGTGCATCTACACTTATGTTGTCTCATAGTACTTAAAAGACCACATCCCAGAGGTCGGCGAGCGCGCGGCAGACGACCTCTCACCTGGTGGCGAGACTCCAGCCGCCAGCGCGGCGGGGGGGGGGGCGCCACAGGTCGAGGAGGCCGGAAGCGCAGGAAAGGTCGAGGCTGCTGCCACCCTGAGCCAAAGCCGGGCTAACGGCGATTTTGCTTAACGGGGATGTTGGCAACCACAGTGAGAGAAATCACGAACCCCACTTTTCTACACTCCCAGTCTGCGAATGGACCGAGGGAGCACGACGCGGCGAATTGCAGGAAAGCGCGAGCCACGCGTTTCCACAACACCGAAACCCACATCGCCGAAACCTACATCGCCGTTAGCCCGTCTACGGCTGAAGTCGCGGTCCGTTGGGGGAAGCTGCTAATGAGTTGAAGGTTTTCACCCCCGCGGAGCTTGAGGAGCACCTGGGCTCGACCACGCAAGGCCCCGATGCCAGGTGGTTGGCCAACCACCACCAGGCCAAGCAGCAGAGGGCCCCGCCGCCGGACTCCACGCCGGAGCTGGCGCGCAGGAAGGAAGTCATGCACGAGATCGACACCGACCATCCCCTCCAGAACGAGGCGCCGGCGACGGGCCTCACATAAACTGTTGTAGTACTACGACTCCCCACAATATTACTACGAGTACAACAGTACGCCCGTACCATAATGCTGCTACACTACCGAAGTTTTGCAATGCTGCGCGGCTCCTGAAGTCACCACTAACATGTTACCGCCACTTCTGCACCAGAGTATTACTTCGACTGCAATAGGATGATACAAATTCAATACTACTACGGCAATGCAGTACCAGGTCACGGCTACCCTGCTTGAGCACTCCGATGTTAGAACTCCACTGCTACTACGACAATTACAGCGCCACCACTACGACATTACAGTATTATAATGCTAAAGCCGTGCTGCAATAACACGGCATTTGGCAATCCCTACTACAGCACCGCACTGGAGCCAAGCATGGCTAAGCATAGCCTAAGCCTGACCCAAACCCCAGCCTAGCCTACACCTCAGCCTAGCCTGAGCCTCGTCCAAACCTCAGCCTGAGCCTCGGCGGAAGCCTCAGCCTAAGCCAACACCAAGCCTAGCCCAAGCCTTAGCCTAGCTTCAGCCTGAACCTCAACCTGGGATAAAGCCCAGCCTCAGCTTGAGCCTCGGCCTGGGCCTAACCTCGGCCAGCGCCTACCCTGGGCCTCATACCTTCACTTGCGATTACAATGCTAGGGTATTACTACCACCTCACCACTACAACAGTTCTACTATCACAATATGCGGGTGCGGCTACTCCTAAAACGCAATTGCTACTACAACCGCTCGACCATATTACAGCGATGCTAAACTACTAAAGAATTGCAAGACCGTGTTGCCCCCACAGCCACCACTACGTTGTGATTACCACTACTACTGCATCAGAGCACTACTATGGCTTACAATGCGACTGCGGCACGACGCTGCTAGGGCACGGCGGCCGTGCTTGAGCACTCCAGCGCTAAAGCTCCATTGCGACGACTGCCAGCATGGGAAAACAATACCATGCTAAAATATCACTCATGCCATAGCACCGCTGCAGTGTTGCGTTACGACTGTTACAGCGTCCACTACGGCTGTTACAGCGTACTACAGCGCTACATTGTGATAGTACCACAATCATGGTTTACCATGCTGCGGCAGTGGGGCGTTCCTATTTCAGTATTGCAGGCAACCGTTGAGTACTACTCTTACGGACCATGTACTAGAGCACTGCTTCTACAGTGCCACTACTACACTAGTACACCACTCTCCCACAACAGCACGACACTAGTCCTACAGCACTACTACTGACGCACTCCAGTTCGATGGGCATAATACTACATCCGAGTACGACCGCAGTGGGTCATTTCTGCTACAGCGATACAGTGCGACTAACATACCCTCTGCTAGGGTATGAAATTACTGCCAGGCCTGAGTAGTACCGACCACTACTACTATTACTAGTGCTATTATTACTACTACGACTACTACGACTACTACGACTACTACGACTACTACGACTACTACTACTACTACTACTACTACTACTACTATTACTACTACTACCACTACTGACACTACTACCACTACCACTACTACTACCACTACAACCACCACCACTACTACTACTACTACTACTACTACTACTACTACTATTACTTCTACTTCTACTACTACTGCTATACTACTACTAACTACTACTACTACTACTACTACTACTACTACTACTACTGCTACTACTACTGCTACTACTACTACTACTACTACAACTACTACTACTACTGCTACTACTACTACTACTACTACTACTACTACTACTACTACTACTACTACACTACTACTACTACTACAGTACTAGTACTAGTACTAGTACTAGTACTACTACTACTACTACTACTACTACCACTACTACTACTACTACTACTACTACCACTACTACTACTACTACTACTACTACTACTACTACTACTGCTACTACTACTACTACTACTACTACTACTACTACGACTACGACTACGACTACGGAAACGGAAACGATTCAGACAGAGCTTCCACCCAACAGAACAAATCGAACGACCCGCCCACTCCTCCTCCTCCTCCTCCGCCTCCTCCTCAGCCTCCTCCGCCTCCGCCTCGGGCTCCTCCTCCACCTCCGCCTCGGGTTTCGAGGGTGTCGGGGGGCGGCAAAACAAAAGGGAAACAACAACATTCTTTTAATGTATGCAAAAAGTTTTGTTCGCTCCCCCCCTCCTCCTCCTCCACCTCCTCCTTCTCTTCCTCCTCCTCCTCCTCCTCTGCCTCCTCCTCCGCCTCCTCCTCCTCCGCCTCCTCCTCCTCCTCCTCCTCCGCCTCTGCCCCCTCCTCCTGGGGAGGGGAGGGAAAAGGAGAGAGAAAGAGAGAGAGAGAGAGAGAGGGGAGCGCGAGAAGAAAGAGGGCGGAGGATGACATAATGAAATGGTGAGTTTCGCCGGGGGGGGATTCGACCTTTAAACCCTAAATTTTTAACCCTATGATTATTAAACCCTGATTATCTAGACCCCATGCGTTCTGATTTCTATCGAACTTCCAGGGTCGAGCCTGCTATGGGGATCTTTACGACCCGCTACGAAAACCACCCACAATCCTATGCCACAAAAGTACCATTTCCTGATCATGCGTGCTCCCAGGCGCACTCCTGGATCGAGCCTGCTACGGGGATCTTTACGACCCGCTATGTAAACCACCCACAATCGTATGCAACAAACGATATTTCCTGATCATGCCTGCTCCCAGGCGCACTCCTGGATCGAGCCTGCTATGGGGATCTTTTACGACCCGCTATGTAAACCACCCACAATCCTATGCGCCCCTCTTATGTAAACCCTCTCCGTCTACTGCAACTAGCACATTCTGCGCATGCGTGCAGAATCTCCTGTATTTTACAATACAAAATGCCTTCCGTTGCGGCCCGATCCACCGATTCTACCGACTAGCGTTTCCTGCGCATGCGTGCAGAACCTCCTCCGCCCGACCCGACTCGCCCCGCCCGTTGCAGCACTCGCGTGCCAACTGGATGGCATCCGCCGTCGCCGTCGTCGTTGTCCTCGTCGTCGACGCTGTATTCGATGCGGTTCTCACGAGGGGAGAGATGATCTTTATGGTGGGGTGGCTTGCGGGTGGGATTGGCGGCCACCGCAGGTGGGTTCGTGGGCAAGTTGTAATCATGGCCAAGCCTGTTAGAAACTAAGAGCCTATAAAGATTTAAATCCTAAAAGCCCTTCCGCCGCCCTAAAGTCCCTCCTTCGGCCGCCCCCCCATTTTGGCGCACCCCTCACGCAGATCCTTGCCCTCGGAGCGCCAAGCATGGCGTTTTGGGAGGATCTGCAAATCCCAGGGTGCGCCCCTCACGCAGATCCTTGGCCTCGGAGCGCCAGGAATGGCGCCGGGCGCCCCCGCGGCGGGCGAGGCGGCCGCGGGCGCTGCGGCCCCCCCTCTGCGAGCTCGCGGGAGGGCGGCCCGGCGGACGCGGGGTGGCGCGCCGACCCTTCGGCGGCGCAGGCGGCCGCGGGCCAGCTGGGCGGTGCGCCCACGGCGACCGCGGGGGGCCCTGCGTCGCACAGGGACTCGCGTCAATAAGCGTGGATCTTGCGTGCAACCTCTCCGCCGCTGGGCGGCGTCCCTGCATCGCACAGGGACTCGCGTCAAAAAACGTGGTTCTTCAAATCGCGTCGTCACGCGCGCGGGCCGCATCGCCGTTGCAGCCGCGTCCCAGGTGTCTTTGCGCGGCCGCGTCGTCGTCGTTTTGAAAACAATATCAACGTCGTCGTCATCGGTGTCGTCCTCGTCGTCGTTTTGCGAGTCGCGTGTTGATACCGCATCGAGATCAATATGTCTTGGGTCATGGGTGGGTGGGACACGGTCAAGTGGGCTGCAAGTTTGGGCTAGTGGACCCTAAACCCTAAACCCTAAACCCTAAATCGGCCTCCAGGTTCGCGCCCTCGGGGACCATGGCCCGGTTCTCGCAGGCGCCCCTGCACTTCGCAAACCCGACAAAAGGCTGGCGCGCGGCAGCCGGCAGCTTCGTGAAATCACCCTGGCAGCCAGGGTCTACCTCGTCGATGGGCACGGGCTGGCCCATGGTCTCGTCGTCCTCAAATCCGATCCCCATCCCAGGCGGCGCGGCCTGGGCCCCACTGGCCGATCTACCCCACTAGATGGGGATGTAGGTCGTTCCCTTCGGGCTCCGAGGGGTGCACCCCCAACTGGGGCGGCAATTTGGCGGGGGTCGGAGGGGGCGGGGATGGGGATGGGGATCGGATAAACGATACCGACCTTCAGCTCAACCATCTTGGCGTCCAGTTCCTGCAGCCTCGCCTGCAGGGCCTTCTGGGTCCGTTGCAGGGGCTCGAGCGTCTGCTCGGTCGCGGCGCCCACAATCTCGGACACGTTTTGGCTCTTGGCCGGGCCCGGCTCGGCCGCCAGAGCGGTCTCTCGGGTCGGGCGGAAGGGGGGGACAGCCAAGGGGGGGGGTGAGAATCAGCTCACGTAGCTGATTTTCCCGGCGCCTCCAGGCGCCGCAGGCGGCCATGTATCGAGGAATGGGCCCCTCGGTGGAGCCGAAACCAGCTGTATGCAGCAAATTTCGTAACCCCCCCTTTCCCTATCCCCCCCTTTCGTCTGGCCCGAATCGAGAGCGGTCTCGCCCAGCTCCACCTCGGCGAACAAGTGGTCGCGCATGCTGAGGGAGGGCAGCGCCCCAAGGTACGGGAGCAGCAAGGTCGGCAGCGGGGCGCGGAGCGCAGGGCGCCGGCACGCGGGCGGCATGGCGGACGATGCTGCGCCGAGCTCGGCGACGATGTCCCGGGACGTCCCCGGCGCACTAGCAACAACATTTTCCTTAAGCACGCTCGAGCCTTGAACCAAAATTTGGCCACGGACCTGGCGCACCCCCCGCTAGTGTCAGAGAGGCGTAAGACCCGGGTACAGGGGACTCGGAAATCCCCGACGAGGTCGTCAAAAAAATGACGAGGCCGAGCCTGCATTTTGACGAGGCCTCCCCCTGCAGACATCCCACGAAATTCCTACTCGTCATAATCCGAGTCGCGGTCGTCAAAAAACGATGGCGAACCCGAGTTCTGGCAAACCCAGGTCTTACGCTCCCCCGATAGTGGAAAGCTTCCGATTGCTTGGGCGCAATGCTTGGCATTGTTTGGCATTGCTTGACATTGCTCGGCATTGCCGGGCATCCGGCGCCGGGGGAATCCGGGGAACCTGGAGAACCCGAGCGGGCAGATAAGCCCCCGAGGCGCGAACCTTCAACCAAATCAGAAACCCTCACGCAAACCCCATTGGAGAATTCGCCAGCCCAACGGGCCAGAGGCGTGCTAAGATCTCCGGTATCGGATTAGAAATAAATCTAGTTCGCGCTTGCGCGGCGGCCCCTGGGGGCCCCTGGACGAAAAGTATCCTGGCCGATGACCAGGCGATGCCCGGGCGATGCCCGGGCGCCCCAGGAGCGCGCCAGGAGGGGGCCGGGGCGCCCCCCGCACATTGCAAGAGACCCCGCGTCGCCGAAAGATCGTTCCAAGACGCTCAAGAGGCTCTCCAACAGGGCCCCAACAAGAAACAGTCGTTCAATTCCCTCCGGGAAACTCACATTCTTCGTATGCGCGACGTTCGGGGGTCCACAGCGCCCAGAACTGCCCCAGAGGCCTCCAACATCGCCCCCAGACGGCCCAACACGCCCCAAAGATGGGCGCAAGAGAGCCCAAGAGGGCCCCAAGACGGCCCAAGACGGCACCAAGAGGCGCCCAAGACGGCCCAAGAGGGCCCCAAAACGGCCCAAGAGGGGCCTAAGAAAGGGGCCAAGAACCGAAAAGTCCAGCCTTCAGCCCCAAGACCCCCAGGAGGCCCCAAGAAGCCCCCAAAGGCCCCAAGGGGCCCCATCCCGATTGGCGCCCGCCTCCTCCGCAGCTGAGGCTCGATTCGATCGATTCTTCATCTGGGGGGGGGGTCAAACTGAGTCAGTTCCTTCACCTCCCCTATCTTTGCAACCACCGACGCTGGTAGTCAAGTTTTCATTGGACTTCAGAATCAAATGGGTTTTGGTTTGGTGGATACTGGAGCTCAGCATGGAGTGCGCGGCAAAGATAAATTAGAGAAAATGGTGAAATTTCTTAGGGGATACCGACGGTCTGACGCCCACGCAGACACCTATTCTGGAAATTGATGCTATGGGCGTTGGAGGATCTACCAAGCTTATCTCCAGCTAGACAATACTTATTGACGCGGCAAAGAACTGCAGTACCATTACAGTGCATTTGATTGTCTGTGATGTGCCCTTACTACTCCCAGTGGAGATAGATGCTCAGACAGCTTGGCACGGTTCTTGATGTACCAGGCGGCGTCATTACTTGGAAGGCACCCGACGACAGCCAGTCGAGAGTCTATAAGGTAAGGGCAGGCAAACACACTGTGATCCGCATGGCTGATTTTCCCAAGAATGCTGGTAGGAAAAAAAGAAAATCAGGACAGTCTCTCCCTAGACTCAGGGGCTCCACCAAATGGTCGAGTCTGAGGGCGCCGCTTTCTTTGCGAATCCGCAGGCACCCTCGGCTCAAACCTGTCCTTCTCAACTAACTGCCTGCTCTCCCGACGATTCGCGCAATGGTGAGGCGCGCGGATCGCATCCTCGCCAAGAAGGGGCCACAGCCGAAACCTCCGACGAGGCCCAGTCAGCCCACGATAACCCCAGAGAAGCGGACGTGGAAATGGAAGCGGTTTTGACTGAAGTTGTTCTCCATTCTGGACCACGCGGCTACGAAGCGCCGCACGGAGGCCCGCATCGGGACCAACGCCTACAAGAACCTGCTCGGGGACGCCAGGAGCCTGGATCAGGAGGCGGCAACATCCACGCACCGCTCTCGCGACCCACGACCCTTCTCCCGAGTTCTGGAGATCAGCGGGGGGCGGCTCGCGGCAGGCATGCGGCCGGAGCCCGACGGCCCGGGCATCAAGAAGACAGGCCAGTCCCTGTGCACGCGCCCCGAGGAGGTCACGCACCACCGGGGCAACAAAAAAAAAACCTGTGGTGGACGCGCGACGACTGCCAGATGCGCTGGACGAGGCCCCCGATCGACGGCTCCATCAGCACTGGTGCCCCAGACCACACGGAACGAACGACATTCGGGAGGCTTGCGGGCTACACTTTCAAGGAGATCTACGAAATGGACTCCCAGCACTGCGAGTGGCGCACGAGGGCCCACGAGTCGGGCGACCCAGCGACACATCAACAACTCCGACGCTTGGCCACGCACGCGGCCGAGCGCGAGATGCGCGAGAAGACCACGGGCGGGGGCGGCTTCGACGATCGTGGGGGAGCACGACACCCGATGGATTCGCGGGCAGAAGATGACTAGAACCATCGCGCGCGCTTCGCGCGCGCTCAAGTTCTAGCTAGGCTTGATAGGCTAACTAATGTAATATCATGTTGATCGCTTCTTGCGTCCAGGGACTGCCTTGGAGGCCCTGCTCAAGCCTCGGAATCATATAGAAGGGGAAGTGCGGAAACGCAGAAATCACTAATTCCATTTAGGTCAGAAAGAGGGGGCCGAACGGTCATTCCCTGAAGTGGAATTTCGCGGTGCGGATTATCGTTGTTGTTTGTTGTTGTTTGTTGTCGTTGTCCCACCCGCAACCCGCCCCGCGACCCACCCCGCGACCCAACCCGCGACCCACCCCGCGACCCACCCGTGACCCATCCGCGACCCACCCGCGACCCACCCCGCGACCCACCCCGCGACCCACCCCGCGACCCGCCCCGTGACCCACCCCGCGACCCACCCCGCGACCCGCCCGCGGCCCACCCCGCGACCCACCCGCGACCCACCCGCGACCCACCCGCGACCCACCCGCGATCCACCCGCGACCCACCCCGCGACCCACCCCCGACCCACCTTCGACCCAAACCACGTTCAGGGTACAAACCACAATTTTCGGCGCCTGCGGCAGGCTTTTGTTGCATTCCTTCCAGGTGGAGAGCCCGCGACCCACCCCATGACCAACTCGCGACCGACCCGCGACCCAAACCACGTTCAGGGTACAAACCACATTTTTCGGCGCCTGCGGCGGGCATCTTCTGCATTCGCTTCAGGTGGAGAGCCCGCGGCCCACCCGCGACCACGTTCGGGGTACAAACCATATGTTTCGGCGCCTGCGGCGGGCATCTTTTGCAATCCTTCCCGGTGGAGAACCCGCGGCCCACCCGCGACCCAAACCACGTTCAGTGTACAAACTAATTTGTTGGGCGCCTACGGCGGGCTGCTTTTGCATTCCTTCCAGGTGGAGGTGGAGAGCCAGCGACCCACCCGCGACCCAAACCACGTTCACTGAACAAACCAATGCCGCACAAGCGCGGCGACGGATTTTGGCATGCCGTCTGGGCCCGCAAGGACCTCTTCAAGTTCCGCGCATCGACACCAGCCCGTCCAGCAACTTTGCCCTGGCGAATTGCCTTGATCAGAGAAGTCGGGGAGCATAAATTGGGAAAAAATGATTGCGTTGCAGTTATCTCGGGAAAGGAGGGGGAGGCAGGAGGAAAAAACAGGGGACGAGGAGGACGCGGAAGAAGAGAGGATGTAAGGATAATGTCGAGAAAGAAAACGAGGATGAGCAGGAGGACGAGGAGGGGGAGGAGGGGGAGGAGGAGGACGAGGAGGGGGAGAATGAAGATGATGGACGACAGTAGGAGGACGATGATGGAGGCCGATGAGGGGGAGGACGACTATGGGAAGACGATGATGAAAGGACGAGGGGGGGAGAGGGAGGACGAGGAAGAAGAGGAGGAGAACGAGGTGGAGGAGGAGGATGACGATGACGATGAGGACGAGGACGAGGAAGAGGAGAAGGAGGAGGAGGAGGAGGAGGAGGAGGAAGAGAGCGCCATCGACAGGGAAGGTAGGGGCCACGAGGTCCGCCGGCTCGACGACGCCCGCGTCGCCCGCGCCCGCCCCCTCACTCTTATCCGCAATTGCGGGGTGCTACGTATTCAACGAGTTGGAGCCCTCAATGGCTCCTGGGTTCTTTTTTTGGGAGGTGAAGGGGTCTGAATGTTGGTCGGTTCTGCAAGAGTAGACCGGGGGCCAAACCTGGAAAAGAGGAATTGTAGGATTTCCATGCTTTTCCAGTTCCTCGGCGCTGTTCGGCGCTGTCTTTTGTCTGTGCCTCGCGGGTTTTGTTAGCTGGGCCCCTCAGGGGTGTGGGATCTTCCGGACCCCCTGGAGCTTCTGGAGGCCTCCTGCAGGCCTAGAGAGCCGCCGGAAGGGTGTCTCGGGCTGCGCGGGAGCGTGTTGGGCCATTATTTACGTTCTGGGGGCTCCTTGAGGTCGTCATGGGCTGTCCTTCGGCGTCTTGGGGTCTTCCCCCCGGAAAGCCAGGAGGCGCGATACAGGCCAGATGTCAGGGGATGTGTGGGACCCTCGAGTAGGAGTCCCACTTTGAAAAAAAACAAGGAATTCTGGGAATTTCGATTTTAGGAGAAAAAAATCCTCGATCTTCGAGGGTTGGAATCGGGAAAACGTGAGAAGGCGAAAAACGCTAGAAAAAGCCTAGTAAAAATTCAACGAGTTTACCCTCTTTGGGTTCTCTCGGGACGGCTCTCGCAGCTGTCTTGGGCTGTTTTTGGAGCCTCGTCGGGGTCTCGTTGGGGCCTCTCAGGGATCGGGGGTGTGTTGGGGGCCTCTGGGGGGTCCCGGAGGCCTCTCGGAGGTCTCTGGAAAGCCCCCTGCTCCCGCTACTGGGCCCATCTTGGGCCTGTTCTGGGGTGGTCTGGGGATGTCCTGGGCGCCTCTTCGGCAATCTTGAAGCCTTCTTGGCCCGTGTTGGGACCGTCCTGAGGATCTCTTGGGTGGTCTTGGGAGCCTCTTCGGCGCTCTTGGACCATTGACAGCTAGAAAACGCGAGAAGCCAAAAACATTGGACAAAAAACCCATGAGCATCTACGGCTTGGGCCTCTTCGGGCCGTCCCGTGACACCTATCAGACCTCTCTTGGGGTCTCTTGGAGGGCACCTGTGAGCCAAGAGAGCCGTCGGAAGGCTGTCTTGGGCTGCTCCGGAGCGTATTGGACCATTCTTTCGAATTCTGAGGGCTTCTGGGAGGCGTCTTGGGCCCTCCTGGGACGCTGTGGAGGCTCCCTGGAAAGGCCGGGGGAGCGGTACCGGGAGCGTCCCCGAGATGTGTCGGGGAGAGACCCGGGGGCAGGGGGGGCTGTATATATTTGCGTTATACAGAACCGCGCGCACGCTTCGCGCGCGCTTGGGTTCTAGCGCATGCCAGGGCGTTGTGAGCTGCGCGTGCTTTTCGGACAGGCTCATTCCATGCCTTGCCCTACCTCGTCCTTCAATATTCCTTATACGTCCTCCCTCGTTAACCCTCCAGACTCTCTCGGTTGTCCTCGTTTTTTCTCGTCTTGCTTGGGATTATGCGGGGGCTTCGAGCTGTTCAGGGCCGGCGTGGGAAGATATTCGATATGAAGTGGGCTGGCTTGAGATGTACGGGTCTCTTGTGGATCTTCCTGTTGGGGCTGCCTTGAAGGCCTTGGGGCCCGCTTGGGTCCCTCTTGGGCTCTTCTTCGAAGTTGTGGGGCAGTCTCGAGCCTCGGCGCCATGTGAAGCTCTCCCGAAGCCATCCGAAGGAGAAGAGCATGAGATTTACTGAACATGGAAAAACATGAATGGCTTTTGCGTTTGTGGCTCTCTGGGGTCATTTGGGAGGGCCTTTGGGAGTTCCACTGGGGCATCTTGTGGCCCCTGGGGGCCGCCTTGAAACATCTTGGAGCGTCTAAGGGGTCATCTTGGCGGCAGGCGGGCGTCGCTTGCTCTGAGTAGAAAGTGCCTGGGATGCAGCGGCCAGCTACCCTGGGCTGCAGCGCAATGCAATTAAATACCCCGGCATTACCTATCCCACACGGCACTTGAACGAGAGATGGACATGCTTGGTTTGCGCATGAATTTCTGTCCTGAGTCCTGAATGGATGACCATCGAACCCAAATCCAAAATTCCCAGATTCCTTGGGGCCTTCGAAGGCTCCGCGAAACCGTTAAGAAGCCGGGAGGCGCGGTACCCGCCAGATGTCAGGGGATGTGTAGGACCCCCGAGTAGGAGTCCCACTTTGATGAAAAACAGGAATTCTGGGAATTCCCTTTTTCCAAAATCCTCAATCTTTGAAGATTGGAAGCGGGAAAACGTGGGAAGGCGAGCACGGGGAATTAACTCTTTTGGGCTCTCTCGGGACGGCTCTCGCAGCTCTCTCGGGCTGTTCTTGGAGCCTCGTCGGGGTCTCGTTGGGGCCTCTCAGGGATCGGGGGTGTGTTGGGGGCCTCTGGGGGGTCCTGGAGGCCTCTCGGAGGTCTCTGGAAGCCTCCTGCTCCCGCTCTTGGGCCCATCTTGGGCCTGTTCTGGGGTGGTCTGGGGCTATGCTGGGCGCCTCTTCGGCAGTCTTGAAGCCTTCTTGGCCCGTCTCGGGCCGTCCTGAGGGTCTCTTGGGTGGTCTTGTGGCGGTCTTGGGAGGCTCTTCGGCGCTCTTGGACACTGGAAGCTCGAAAACGCGAGAAGCCCAAAGCATTGAAAAACCCATGAACATCTACGATTTGGGCCTCTTCGGGCCGTCCCGTGACACCTATCAGACCTCTCTTGGGGTCTCTTGGAGGCACCTGGGAGCCTCGAGAGCCGTCGGAAGGCTGACTTGGGCTGCTTGGGAGCGTCTTGGGCCATCCTTTCGCATTCTGGGGGCTCCTGGGGGGCGTCTTGGGCCTTCCTGGAGCGCTGTGGAGGCTCCCCGGAAAAAGGCTGGGGGAGCGGTACCGGGAGCGTCCCCGAGATGTGGCGGGGAGGTGTGGGACCGGGGGGGGCGGTATTTATTCATATATATATATATATACATACTATAAATATAGATACATACATACATACATACATACATGCAGACAGACAGACAGACAGGCAGACAGACAGACATACAGACATACATACATACAACATATATATAAGAACCACGCGCGCTTCGCGTGCGCTTAGGTTCTAGCGTGTCACAGACACAGGAAAAGCTGTGCGAAAAAAATGTTTGGAGTTTCTCAGGCAAGTGCGGACTCCAGTGGCAACACCTGCTTGAGGCACCGCCTGGACGGACCTTGTGTAGAGTGTGGGAAGTCGGACCAGCTCTCTGGTCGACCCTCTTGGGCGCGCCCTGGGGCTCTCTTGGGCCGTTTTGGGGGCCCATTGCGGGGCTGTTTCGGGGCCTCTTTGAATGTTTTTGCGGTTCTCTTGGGGGCCTGTTGGGGCTTCTTGGGCGCTTCTTGGAGCCTCTTGGGGTCTCCTGGGGGCCTCTTGGGCCAAAACGCTCGAATCTTCGGTTCCTCGTCCCCGTCTTGGGCGCCGAC
The DNA here is from genome assembly GCA_963575745.1 of Prorocentrum cordatum. Classification (NCBI taxonomy): domain Eukaryota; class Dinophyceae; order Prorocentrales; family Prorocentraceae; genus Prorocentrum; species Prorocentrum cordatum. The sequence goes on from CAUYUJ010022242.1 coordinate 117,188, forward strand.
TCGGGGCGTTCTTGGGCGGTTTGGGCGCCTCGGGGGCCATCTTGGCCCCCTCGTGGGTCGTCTTGGAGCCCTCTTGGGGGCATCCTCGACTGGCTTGGGTGCCTCTTGGGCCGTCTTGGACGCAGTGGAAGCCCAAAAGGCGAACACGCCAAAAATATAAGTTCTCCCATAGGAAATCGACGATGTTTGCTTATTTGGGCTCTATTGGGGTGCCTCTTGGGGCGTCTTCGAGGCCTCTTTTGATGTGTGTTTTCGGGTCTTCATGGGGGCCTCTTGGGGCTTCTGGGCCCCTTCTTGGAGCCTCTTGGGGTCTCCTGGGGTTCTCTTGGGCCAAAAGGCGCGAATTTCCGGTTCCTCGGGCGCCGCCTTGGGGTGTTCTTGGGCGGTTTGGGCGCCTCGTGGGCCGTCTTGGCCCCCTCGCGGGTCGTCTTGGGGCCTTCTTGGGGGCATCCTCGACCGGCTTGGGTGCCTCTTGGGCCGTCTTGGACGCAGTGGAAGCCCAAAAGGCGAACACGCCCAAAATATAAGTTCTCCCATCGGTAATCGACGATGTTTGCTTATTGGGGCTCTCTCGGGGTGCCTCTTGGGGCGTCTTCGGGGGCCTTCTTGGCGTCATGGGAGTCGTCTTGAAAGGCGTCTGGAACCATCGCTGCGGCCTCCCGGGGCCTCCCTGCAACCTCTTGGGGCCCTGTTGGCCCCAGGCCACAAGGAAAATTACGCCCTGGCCTCGTATTTGTGGTCGTGGCGCTGGCCCCCGGCCCCCGGGCCCTCGGAAACGAGCCGACGCGAAATCAATATCGAAGATGGGGCCGAATGCTCCCAGAGACCTCCGGGGTCGAGTGCCCCTTCCTTTCCCTCCTCTTATCCCTCCTCCTTCTGTCCCTCCTCTCCTTCTCCATGTCCTCCTCGTCTCCCGCATATTCCGGCTCGCACCTCGAACGGGTCGTGCCGAACAGGGACTTCAACCGACGGCCCCCGGCAATGTTCGCGTCCGATCCACCCGAGTCGGCACACCCCTGACACGGGTCTTGGCCCACAAGAAGATCCACCTACGGCCCCAGAGACAAGGTTCGCATGGCATCTTGGATGCCTCTCTCGCCGGCGCATTAGAACCAAGTAATGAGCCTCTTGGGGGCCTCTTGGAGGCCTCCTGGGTGCGTCTTGGGGTGCTTTGGGGGGCCTCTTGGGGCCTCTGGGGGGCCTATCGGCGCCTCCTGGGGGCCCTTGGGACCGAAAGCTCGGAAATCGAAAGTGGCTGTCTTCTTCTGGGACCCCTCTCGGGCGCTTCTTGGGCTTCTCTTGGGCCGTCTTTGGGGCCGATTGGGCCGTCCTGCGTTCCTCGTAGGCCGTCTTGGAGATTTCTTGTGGGCCTCCTAGGCCGTTTTGGGGGGCCTCTTGGGCCGTCGTGGACACGGCAACAGCCCAAGAGGCGAGCATGCGAAAAATATACGTTCTCCCATCGGAATGGAAGGATTTTAGTTTCTTGGGGCTCTCTTGGGGTGCTTCTTGGAGCACCTTGGGGTGCTTTTTGGGGCCTGCTTGGGGCCTCTTGGGGGCGTATCGGCGCCTCCTGGGATCTCTTGGGGCCGAAAGCTCGGAATTCGAGAGTGGTTTTCTTGCTCTGGGACTCCTCTCGGGCGCGTCTTGGGGCTCTCTTGGGCCGTCTTGGGGGCACATTGGGCCGAAACTACATACATACATACATACATACATACATACATACATACAAACATACATACATGCAGACAGACAGTCAGACAGACAGACAGACAGACAGACATACAGACATACATACATACATACATTCATATATAAGAACCACACGCGCTTCGCGTGCGCTTAGGTTCTAGCGTGTCACAGACACAGGAAAAGCTGTGCGAAAAAAATGTTTGGAGTTTCTCAGGCAAGTGCGGACTCCAGTGGCAACACCTGCTTGAGGCACCGTCGGGGACGGACCTTGTGTAGAGTGTGGGAAGTCGAACCAGCTCTCTGGTCGACCCTCTTGGGCGCGCCCTGGGGCTCTCTTGGGCCGTGTTGGGGGGCCCATTGCGGGGCTGTTCCGGAGCCTCTTTGAATGTTTTTGAGGTTCTCTTGGGGGCCTGTTGGGGCCTCTTGGGCGCTTCTTGAAGCCTCTTGGGGTCTCCTGGGGGCCTCTTGGGCCAAAAGGCGCGAATCTTCGGTTCCTCGTCCCCGTCTTGGGCGCCGACTCGGGGCGTTCTTGGGCGGTTTGGGCGCCTCGGGGGCCATCTTGGTCCCCTCGTGGGTCGCCTTGGAGCCCTCTTCGGGGCATCCTCGACTGGCTTGGGTGCCTCTTGGGCCGTCTTGGACGCAGTGGAAGCCCAAAAGGCGAACACGCCAAAAATAGAAGTTCCCCCATAGGAAATCGACGATGTTTGCTTATTTGGGCTCTATTGGGGTGCCTCTTGGGGCGTCTTCGAGGCATCTTTTGATGTGTGTTTTCGGGTCTCATGGGGGCCTCTTGGGGCTTCTGGGCCCCTTCTTGGAGCCTCTTGGGGTCTCCTGGGGTTCTCTTGGACCAAAAGGCGCGAATTTCCGGTTCCTCGTCCCCGTCTTGGGCGCCGCCTTGGGGTGTTCTTGGGCGGTTTGGGCGCCTCGTGGGCCGTCTTGGCCCCCTCGCGGGTCGTCTTGGGGCCTTCTTGGGGGCATCCTCGACCGGCTTGGGTGCCTCTTGGGCCGTCTTGGACGCAGTGGAAGCCCAAAAGGCGAACACGCCCAAAATATAAGTTCTCCCATCGGTAATCGACGATGTTTGCTTATTGGGGCTCTCTCGGGGTGCCTCTTGGGGCGTCTTCGGGGGCCTTCTTGGCGTCATGGGAGTCGTCTTGAAAGGCGTCTGGAACCATCGCTGCGGCCTCCCGGGGCCTCCCTGCAACCTCTTGGGGCCCTGTTGGCCCCAGGCCACAAGGAAAATTACGCCCTGGCCTCGTATTTGTGGTCGTGGCGCTGGCCCCCGGCCCCCGGGCCCTCGGAAACGAGCCGACGCGAAATCAATATCGAAGATGAGGCCGAGAGCTCCCAGAGACCTCCGGGGTCGAGTGCCCCTTCCTTTCCCTCCTCTTATCCCTCCTCCTTCTGTCCCTCCTCTCCTTCTCCATGTCCTCCTCGTCTCCCGCATATTCCGGCTCGCACCTCGAACGGGTCGTGCCGAACAGGGACTTCAACCGACGGCCCCCGGCAATGTTCGCGTCCGATCCACCCGAGTCGGCACACCCCTGACACGGGTCTTGGCCCACAAGAAGATCCACCTACGGCCCCAGAGACAAGGTTCGCATGGCATCTTGGATGCCTCTCTCGCCGGCGCATTAGAACCAAGTAATGAGCCTCTTGGGGGCCTCTTGGAGGCCTCCTGGGTGCGTCTTGGGGTGCTTTGGGGGGCCTCTTGGGGCCTCTGGGGGGCCTATCGGCGCCTCCTGGGGGCCCTTGGGACCGAAAGCTCGGAAATCGAAAGTGGCTGTCTTCTTCTGGGACCCCTCTCGGACGCTTCTTGGGCTTCTCTTGGGCCGTCTTGGGGGCCGATTGGGCCGTCCTGCGTTCCTCGTAGGCCGTCTTGGGGATTTCTTGTGGGCCTCCTAGGCCGTTTTGGGGGGCCTCTTGGGCCGTCGTGGACACGGTGACAGCCCAAGAGGCGAGCATGCGAAAAATATACGTTCTCCCATCGGAATGGAAGGATTTTAGTTTCTTGGGGCTCTCTTGGGGTGCCTCTTGGAGCATCTTGGGGTGCTTTGGGGGGCCTGCTTGGGGCCTCTTGGGGGCGTATCGGCGCCGCCTGGGATCTCTTGGGGCCGAAAGCTTGGAATTCGAGTGGCTTTCTTGCTCTGGGACTCCTCTCGGGCGCGTCTTGGGGCTCTCTTGGGCCGTCTTGGGGGCTCATTGGGCCGTCCTGGGCTTCTCGTGGCCCGTCTTGGAGCTCTTTCGGGGGCCTCCTAGGCCGTCTTGGGAACCCCTTGGGCCGTCTTGGACGCGATGACAGCCCAACAGGCGAACATACGAAAAATATACGTTTGCCCACAGGAATGGGACGATTCTTGCTTCTTGGAACTCTCTTGGGGTGCCTCTTGGAGCGTCTTGGGGTGCTTTTGGGAGCCTTCCGGGCTATTCTTGGGGGCTTCTCGGCGCCTCCTGGAGCCACTTGGGGTCGAAAACTTGGAATTCGATGGTGGCTTTCCTCCTCTGAGGCCCTCTCGGGCCCGTCTTGGGGACTCTCTTGGGCCGTCTTGGGCCCTGCGTGGGCCGTCCTGGAACTTTCTGGGGCTGTATTGGGGCCCCCTGGGGCGCGTCCTGGGCCGTATTGTGGCGGTCTTGGGAGCTTCTGAGGTCGTCAAGTAGTCAAGTACGGACCGACAGCGAAAACAAGCAATATGTTAAAAATATACGTTTACGAAATGGAATGGGGCTATTTGGACCCCTTGGGGCTCTCTTTGGGGCCCTATTGGAGGTCTCTTGGGGTGTCTTGGGCCTTGGAGGCCAAGCCCACATTTGCGGTAGCGGCGCTGGCCCCGGGCGCCGCGACCCGGTGCGCCGTTACATGTATATGCCCACGTCCGAGCGATGCAAAGCGACTCCAGGAGAGGACAAAGCTGCATTCTCTGGATCAGCGTTGGACCCGCCTCACTGGCGCGCGCAGCGCGCCAGTGGCAGCGAGCCAGGAGCGGCGCCAAGGTCGCTGCTAGACGGGTACAGGTGCCGATCGGAGAAAACCGCGCGGAACTCCAAATATTATGCCTGCGCCGTCTCATCTTAGTCGATTGAAGCTCTGCCCCAGATAGGGGGTTGCTCAAGGTGCCCCTGGCCCAGGGTGCACCCAGCTCTTCGCTCCATTCTGGAGCCCCTGGGGCCCTCTGGAAATCCTGGCGCCCGCCCGCGAAGGCGGTCGCCCGCGAAGGCAACTGGCCGCGGCCATTATCTTCCAGTCGGCCTGGGTCCGGGGCTGCGGCTCGCAGGGCGGAGATGGCTCAACCGATCCAGCACAGGCTCGTGCTTCCGAGGCCACCGCACCTTGATTGTGGGTCTCGAGCAGGGACCGACCGCCCCGGCATTCCTATAATCCTACCACGAGATGTTCTTAGAACACAAACATGCAGAGAGAGCGTGATCCACCGCCGCTTCACTGTGGAAAATTGACCCCTCTTCATCCGGAGCCCGGGGGTCCTCCCCCCTCCGAAAATCCCCCCCCCCCCCCTTGCTGACCCCCCACCCCCAGTCAACACCCCCCACCCTCCCCCCACCCCCCCCCCCCCTCCCCCCCCTCCCCTCGGAGAAACTGGGGGGCGGTCATAACCGGTTCCGAACCCCTACCCACCCCTCCACCTCGAAAGCCGGGCGGGTCACTACCGGTTCGAACCCCTCCCCCCTCGAAAACCAGAAGGGGGGGTCACTACCGGTTCGAACCCCTCCCTACTCCTCCCCACTCACCGCCAGCAAACGACTCTCGGTCCCTACCACCGTCCGCACCACATCCCCCACTGTTGTTCCCAGCACCACTGTCCTCACCACCAGTGTCCCCACTGGTTCCACCACCGTCCCTACTGTCCCCACCAGTGCCCCCACCACTGTCGCACTGTCCCCACTGTCCCCACCACTGTTCCCACCATGGTTCCACTCTCCCCACTTTCTCCACGGCCCCAACCACTGCCCGACTATCCCCACTGTCCCCACTGTCCCACTGACTCCTCCGCTGTCCCACTGAGCTGTCCCACTGTTCCCACCACTGTCCCCACTGTCCCCACCACTGTCCCCACTGTACCTCTGTCCATTGTCCCACCGCCGTCCTCGCCACCGCCTTCACCACTGTCCCCACCACCACTGTACCCTCCACTGTCCTACTGTTTCCACCACATTCCCACTGTCCCCACACCACTGTCCCCACCACCACCGTCCCCACCAATGTCCACTGTCCCCACTGTTCCCACCATTGTCCTCACCACTGTCCCCACCACTACAATCCCCACCACTGTCCCACTGTCCACACCACTGTCCCGCTGTCCCCTCACCACTGTCCCCACCACCACCGTCCCAACCACTGTCCGCACCCCCCTCGGTTTTCGAAGGGGGGTGGGGGGGTTCGAACCGGTAGTGACCCCCCCCGGTTTTCGAGAGGGGGGGGGGAGGGGGTTCGAACCGGTAGTGACCCCCCCCCGTTTATGATGAACTGGGGGGGGGGGGGGAGAGGTTCGAACCGGTAGTGACCCCCCCCGGTTTTCCGGAGAGGGGGGAGGGGGGAGGGGTTCGATCCGGTAGTGACCCCCCCGGTTTTCCGCCAGCAGCGGTAAAACACGCTCTTTCTAATCACAACAATAATGTTCTTAGAACGTGAGCCCGACGTGATAAACCAAGACAGTCCAAGCCAGAAGTGCTCTAAGAACGTTTCGTGGAAGCCACAAAAGGTTCTGAGAACATCCTTTGGTAGGCCTATGGGCGAGCCAGGACGTTTCGCCACTGCTTGAGGGTCGCTCGCGCACTGCCGGCAGTCCTAGGGACACCGGGCCCATGGAACGCCTCCCGGCACACCTCCCGGCAACACGTGAACGCTGTTCAAGACCGTCAGCGGCCCTGGCATTACCAGCCTGGAACATATTCCTATCCCTATGCTGTGCATCTCCTCAACACGATGCCAATCTTAGGGGTTCCCTTATTTTTTGAGGGCGGATGCCTAAGATTGTCATCGCCTTTTGGCGTGTCAATCTTAGGGATAGGAATAAGTTCGAGGCTGGTAATGGCAGGCAGGCGGCCCTCTGCTTCAAATGGCCCAGCGTCCGCTTGGACACCGACAACGAGCCCTGTGCAGAATGAGCAGGGGATGCTGTCGGTCCGTGCACAGTCGGGCCTGATTGGAGAGGACACGCTTTTTGGTCGGCTGGGCGAGAGCGAACCTCTTCCGCTAAACGCTAGGCGGGCTACGCACAGCTTTAATTAGGGAGACAGGGCACAGATTGGAGAGGACACGCGAGAGGACACAAGACCCTTCCGAGGGCCACGTGGGCCACAGGAATGCAGGAAGCATGGGTCGCGAGACACAGGACACAAAGGTACCCATGATTTGGCAGGGTCGACCTACTAATCCGGGCCGATTGTACCCATTCTTTCCGTACCCATTTCGATCGTGCCGATCCCAGGGTAAGACGAAGCCAGGACGAAGAGAAACTCGGGTGACAATAAGTCGAGAATCTCTCAGATCTGGTGGCTCAGGAGAACGTCTCGGGCGCCGCGGCCTTCTCAGACTGTCCTGGAACCCTCTCAGAGCGTTCTGGCACGCTCTGGAACGGATGTAGCCTTGTCCCAGCCCCGTCCGATGGGGGCACCTTGGCCCAAGAACACCTCCCATTGCATTTTTGGATGCCCGAAATGGGTACGGAAAAAATGGGTACAATGCCCAACCACAAATGTTGTCCCAAACAAACAGCGGCCGCTGTTGGGAAGGCGACCTGCTGTCTCGAATGGACACAGGCCGCGGCGGCGTGAACAGCGAATCCTGTTCAAAATGAAAAGGAGCGGTTGTTGGGCATTGTACCCACTCTTTCCGTACCCATTTCTGGCGTCCAGAGCATTGCATCTTCGGGGGGCCGCATCCGTCCCGTCGCGCCGCGGTCCCCGTCGAACCCGTGCCGAGCAAGGCGAGCCCGCGTCGAGTCCACGCCGAGTATCCGCGCCGGGCCGGCGTCGGAGCACCGGGAGAGGCGGGCCCTGTCCAGGGCAGGAGAGGCCGCCTGGAAAATGCAACGCGAATGCCCGCGGCTGCAGGCTCGCCATCGCTCGGACGTCCATTCCTCGCGTATGTTTCGATTTCGTGCGTGTTTTTTTCGCCAGATGATCAAGGATGGTTCTCGATGGCCGTCGCCGAGAAAAAAATGCACACGTCCGAGCGATGCCAAGAAGGGGCCCCTGGGGCACACAAATAAATACGCACAAATAGCAGGATTCCCCATAGTTACCCATATGTTCTGGGCTTTTGTCTTCCCCCCTCCCACTTCCCATATTTTCCCATCTTTCTCATGGGATCGACGATAAATTGTGAGGGAGCACTCTTTCTGCACCCATCTCGGGCGTCCAGATATGTGCTTTTTCCCCCTCTTGCGCAACGCCCGACCAGGCCTCCCCCTCGGCTCGCTTTTCCTCGCCGGCCCCCGCGCGGCGGGCACGGGCCCTCCCCGCGGGGACGGGCGCGCCGAGGCGGCGCGCGAAGGGCCCCCGTGGGGGGGCGGCCGAGCGCCGCGGCGGCAGGGAGTCGCCCCCTTCCCCCCGCCGCCGCCTCTCCTCGCGAGGGGCGGGGGGGAGGAGTATTTGGACGCCCGAAATGGGTACAGTCAAAAACCCTAATAAGGACGCGCGGTAAGGACGCAAGACCCTTGGGAGCCGAAGTTGGGACTTTTTGGGCGGCGGACGACGAAAACCCCAAGGACGCAAGAGCAAGGAAGAGCAAGGACGCAAAGGTACCCTGAGCAAAGTCGCGCGTCCTTATTAGGATTTTTGACTGTACGCAAAAAATGGGCACAATGCCCAATAACAAATGTTGTCCCAAACCAATAGCGGCCGCTGTTGGGAAGGCGGCCTGCTGTCTCGAATGGACACAGGCCGCGGCGGCGCGGACAGCAAGTCCTGCTCAAAATGAACAGGAACTGCTGTTGGGCATTACCCATTCTTTCCGTACCCATCTCGGGCGTCCAGAGAGTATACCTGCCAGGCCGCCCCAGCCCAACCCGAAGACCCGGGTCTCCGATCGGGGCGGGTGCGGACTCCACGCGTGTCTTCTCGATGCTCCCTGGCGCCCCCCCAGAGGGGATGGAGGGCACATCGGGGCCGTCGGGTTGGGTTGGGGTGGCTTGGGTGATGAGAGAAGGGGGGAAGGACTCAAGCGACGATGGAAGGAGGAGGAGGAGGACGGGAGAAGGCCGAGGAGCAACGTTCTTACCCTGCCAGGAGGGCTGTGGACGAAGGGGGGCGAGTGGGAGGAAGATGACCAACGCTTCCCTCTCAAGGGGAGAAGAGGAGTCGAGTAGAGGATCAACTCCAGAATTGATTAACATCAAAATTGATTTGCATACTGAATCTACAGCAAAGATGCGTATAATGCCCTGTAGATCTGCAGAGCATTCTGCGTACGTTGTCGCTGGGTCGAAAAACAAAAAGCCAGTGTTTGGGTAAGTCAGTTTTGTAGTCG
>CAUYUJ010022243.1:0-5000 GCA_963575745.1 Prorocentrum cordatum
AGGAGGAGGAGGAGGAGGAGGAGGAGGAGGCCTCCCCCAGAGGTTCGGGCCGACGAGTGCCTTCGCACGCTGGTCCGTGGCCCCGACGGCCCGACAGCGGCCCCTGGCGACCGACGCGAGACCAAGCCAGTCCTCGGGAGGTCTGGCTCTTCCTCCGCGCGGCTTGGGGGGCTCCGGTGGGCCCCTCCCGGGGGGCTGCGGGAGCTTCGGAGGAGGGAGAGGGGGAGGAGGCGGAGGAAGGTAAGGATGGAAGGGGGAGGATGTCCTCCTCCTCCTCCTCCTCGTCCATCTTTCTCCTCCCTCTCCCTCCTCCTCCTCCCTCTCCTCCCTCCTCCTCCTCCTCGGTCCTCCGTCCTCCTCCTCCTCCTCCTCCTCCTCCTCCTCCTCCTCATTCTTCTCCTCTTGCCGTCCTCTGGCGCGTTTGTCACGATGCTCCTCGTGCCGTCCTCTGGCAGGCTTCATACGATGACCTGTTCCTCCTCCTTCTCCTCCTGCTCCTTCTCCTCCTCTTTCTCCTCCTCCTCCTCCTACACCTCCTCATTCCTCCGGAGGTCGGGTCTGACTCCCAGGAGAGGCACGGGCCCGCGAAGTCGTAGAGGACCCCCGAGCTGTCGGCAACGGCCATGTGCCCCACGCACGGGCAGCAGCACGTGATGGGCGGCAGCGGAGACCACAGGATGCAGTACGGGTACCGGTTGCGAGCCACGTCCACTCGCATCGCCTGTGGGGCGCCGCCGGGGGTGTTTTGTTGGATGGATCCCTCAAGCTCTCCGCCGTCTCAAGCGGTGTGCGTTCCGAGCAGGAACGCAGCAAAGCCACAGGAAGGCGTGGCATCGACAGTGTAGCTTGCGGGGCGCCGCCAGAGTATTGAGACCGCCCCAGATTATTCGGGGGATCTGTTGAGGCCAGCTGGGACTACTCGGGGGCCTGTTGAGGCCAGCCAGGATTACCTGGGGGGACCGTCTGCGCCGCAGCGATGCCAAGTGACCAAGATCGGCATCGACAAGACCCCGCGACGTAGTGGTCGTGGCCGTCGTGTTTCTCCCCTCGATCGCCTCTTGCTCCGGGGGCACCGCGGCCTCCTCTCGGTGGCGCTCACCAGGGGGGGTGGCGCGAGGGGGTCATCCTTCTGAGAAGGCAGAGGGAAGGCTTCTCGGAAGGCAGGGGGCCCTCTTGGAAGGACCCGGCGGCCTCCAAGAGGGCCTCTTAGAAGGGGCAACTTTTGAGAAAGCAGGGGGTGATTTTCGGAAAGCGAGGGTCTTCTTGGATGGACCCGGCGGCCTCTAAGAAGGCCTCTTGGAAGCCCCTGGGCCCTTCTGCAGAGGCTCTTGTCTTCTGAGAAGCCCCCTCCCCCGCCATTTCAGATGGTTGCCACCCTCGCGCCAACCTCTTGTGGGCGCCACCGATCCTCGTCGCGCGAATAAGGAGGAGCAGGATGAGGAGGACCACTGTGAATCCAAGACTCATCAACGATGTTGACATACACCTTTCCTCCAAGCTCCCTCGGGCCCCAACACGGGTTCATGTCCACTGAGGGAAATGCCCCATTGAGGAACAACCGTGCGAAAATCTTGACGCGTGCCAGAAACCCGTTCTCAGGACTTCAACGCCACGAATCAACCTAACTGAAGCGTCTTGACAATCCTGAACCGTGCCGGAACGCCGTCCCTGGGACTTCAACACCGCGAATCAATGTAACCGTTGCGCCCTGACAGTCCTGAATCGCTCCATTACACCATCATTGGTACGTTAGCCATGAGAGCCAATGAAGCCCTTGCAAATGTTCGAAGCGAGTGTGCGCGGAGCGAAAGCGAGAACCACATTCTGCAAACCACCCGTTCTCAGGACTTCAACGCCACGAATCAACCTAACTGAAGCGTCTTGACAATCCTGAACCGTGCCGGAACGCCGTCCCTGGGACTTCAACACCGCGAATCAATGTAACCGTTGCGCCCTGACAGTCCTGAATCGCTCCATTACACCATCATTGGTACGTTAGCCATGAGAGCCAATGAAGCCCTTGCAAATGTTCGAAGCGAGTGTGCGCGGAGCGAAAGCGAGAACCACATTCTGCAAACCACCCGCCCTCTATCTGTGAAGCTCCTGTATAATTTGGAAACGAAAGTGCGCACGCGGCTCCAAAGCGAGAGCCACGACAACCACCCGCCTTCAATCCGTGAAGCCCCTGCAACTTTGTGAAGACAAATGTGCGCGGCGGTACGGCGAGAGCTACATTTTGAAGGCGACCCGCCCTCCATTTGTGAAACAATTCTCTGTTTTGAAGCTTCAAGCTCATCAATGATAAACTTCTGGCCCGCCCTTCCGACTGGCCTCGGGGTGCGAGTGGCAGGAGTTATTCATGAGGAAAAGAGTGAAAAAGCAGGAGGAGAAGGAGAAGGAGAAAGAAAGAGGAGGAGGACGGAGGAGGATGAGGAAGAGGACCAGTGTAAACCCACGAATCATCAACGATGTTGGAATAAACCCTCCCTTCAAGCTCCTTCTTCATGAGCCCCTACAAAAAGTTCATTTTCACTGACGAAACTGCCTCGTTGGAAGACATCTGTCTGAAGTCCCTGAAACATGCCAAAACATTGTTCTCGGGACTTCAACGCCACGGATCAACCTGACTGTCGCGTCTTGACGATCCTGAACCGTGCCAGAACGCCATTCCTGGCACTTCAAATCCGCGAATCAGCGTAACTGTTGCGCCCTCATCATCCAGAGCCCTTCCAGAACGCCATTCCTGGTGCGTTGAACATGGGAAGCCCTGAAATTCACGTACATTCAGAAAACGAATGTGCGCGGCGCTAAGGCAACGGCCACACTTTGAAAAGGCGCTGTCCTCAATCCGCGAAGCTCTTGCGTAGTTTTAGAACTAATGTACGTTGCTAAAAGAAGAGCTACATTTTGAAAAAGGCGTGCCCTCAATCCGCGAAGCTCCTGCACATGTTTAAAACGAATGTGCGCGGCGCAAAGCGAGAACCACATTTTGAACAGCACCCGCCCTCAATCCGTGAAGCTCTTGCACATGCTTAAAAAGAATGTGCGCGGCGCTGTGGCGAGAGCCGCATTTTGAAGACCACCCGCCCTCAACCTGTGACGCTCTTGCACATTATTATATCGAATGTGCGCGGCGCTAAGGCGAGAGCCACATTTCGAAAACCACTCGCCCTCCCAATGTGTGAAACTGTTGTCAATGTTTGAGCTTCGGGGGTCGTAAATGGTGAAGACGTCTCACGCGTGGCCCGCCCTGAAAACTTGGCTGGGGGTGATTCAGGGAGAAATCCGCCGACCCTGTCGGCGTGTGCGAGGGGCTTCCTTGTCCGTTCCTCGCCGCCCCCCCTTCTTCCTTCCCCCTTTTTTCTTTTTGGGCCGTACCCTCCTGCGTCATGCCGTTGTCGATTCGAAGGGAAGCCCCTTCCCTTTGATCCCTTCCCCAGGGGGGGGGGGAGGGGTCCCGGGGGGGGTCCCCGGGGGGTGAGGGTGGGGGGGTCCCGGGGGGGTGGGGGGGCAGATTCGTTTTTCCTCGGGCGGCCTCGAAACCTCGAAAACACTCCAAATGAGGTCCGAATGCCCAAGATGGCCCCCGAGACGGCCCAAGAGTGCCCCGAGTCGCCCAAAGATCGGCCGAAGACGCCCAAGATAGCCCCAAGACCGTCCAAGAAGCCTCCAAGACGTCCCAGGCCCCCTCCAAGAGCACCCCCAAGAAGGGCCTAAGAGGCCACACTCATTACTTTTTCCATCGGAAACTTACATTTCTAGCATATGCGACGTTTCGGCCTTCTCGGCGTCACAGACAGCTTCGTCTTCAGGGTCGGCGGCACCGGCCGTAAGGCCTTCGCAATAATTAATAAGGGTACTGAACGGAGTAGGACGGAGGAGAGGAGGAGGAGGAGGAGGAGGAGGAGGAGGAGGAGGAGGAGGAGGAGGAGGAGGAGGAGGAGGAGGAGGAGTCCTCGTCGCCGTGGCGCGTGTCTTCGGCCGCCGCCATCGCGCGCCGAGCGGGCGCCGCAGCGGCCAGGGCGGCAGGGGATCTTGAGCGGAGAGAGCCCAGGCGTCGAGCGGATCCGGAGCGGCTGGCCCGGCGCCGAGTCTCTCTGCGAAGCCTGGCTGGACTTTTGGCGTCCACGCTGGCCAGCATCGCTGCGAGCCACCGGCGCGTAGGAATCGGGAGTCCCGACAAGGACGGCGATGGTGGTGGTGACGGCGACTGCGGCATAAGCGGGGAATCCGGCAAACGAGTGACGGGAGGGGCCAAGATATGGGAGCGTATCTACCTATCTATCTATCTATCTATCTATCTATCTATCTATTTATCGATCTATGCATGTATGTATATGTATATATCTCTATATCTACATATACATATATATATATATATATATATATATATAGATCGATGCCCTTGTATATATGGATCCTGCGCCCCCCCTAAACGGGACCCTCCAGATCCCTGGCCCCGGCGGCTTCCTGGACGCCCCTGCCGAAGGTCCCCCTGGCTTTTGGGAGCTCCTGGAAGCCCATGCTGGGCCCAGGCAGCGATCCAAATCGGTCAGGAGGGCGGCCGAACGGCCCCCCGAGGGTCCCAAGAGGCCTTCAACACCCACCAGGCTCCAGACGCCCGAAAACGACCCAAAGAACACCCCCAAAAGATTTCCGAAATGCAGAGAAGTATGGATTTCCAAATATTTTTGGTATGATTTTTGGAATGCTCTGTTCTTTGGTCTTCCAGGCGTCCGAGACCGCCCGAGAGGGACGAACAGCACGCCAAAACTATCCGATAGGGCGTCTAGGCAGTCCAAGAAACTCCCCAAACGGCCCAACAGGGTCACAAGATGGCCCGAAGAGATCCCCATGGCGGCCCAAAATGGCCCCAAGACGCCCTCCGAATCATTCCAAATCGTGACCCGGCTGTCCAGGGAGACCGCAGTTGGAAGCAGAGTGGCTCGAGAAATCCTCCAGAGGCTCCCAGAAGGCGCCCAGGGGGCCTTCAGAAGGCC
>CAUYUJ010022243.1:7500-24197 GCA_963575745.1 Prorocentrum cordatum
TGCGCGGTGACGCTTGCCGTTCTTGGGCGCGCTGGCGGGCGAAGTGGGCGCCTGCCCTGCAGGGCCCAACAGTATTGTGCGCGCCCGAGCCGACGGCTACGATGATCGCCTCAATATTTTCGTCACTCTGCGGCGCGGCGTCGACCTCCTGCACTCGTCTCCGGGCCCCCCCGCGCCCCGCGCATCGACCGTTCGATGGGCAACTGCGGCTGCCGTGCTGAAAACTGCGGCGAATCGAATGACATCCGCGGTCGCAGCCGTGCTCTCGTTGATGCAGTTGGCGACGTTTGAGCACGTGTATGCAGGGCCTCGATTCTGTTGGTTCTTTTTCTTCCATGCCTCTGTCCTCCATTTATCAAGCGGTTCAGTAGTGGCCGGTGGATTAGTAGAGCCAATCATGGTTTCCATTCGATCGCCCTCGCTCGTTAATCCAGCGACAGCGCGCTCCCGTGGTTGTCCGAGCACGGCGCGCTTCGCGCCACCTCGGTGACTCTCCTCCACTGCGTTGGCTGACTTCGGGCGTTTAACGGCAGCGCGTCCTTTGCCGCAACATTCGTAGCACTCGCGATCAGCATTCTGAACAAACCCCGTGCAACCATAATTGCACTGTCCTCGGTTTTGACTTTCGCCTCCGTATTTCTCTTAAGGTTATGGCCCCAAGAGGTTCGGTCACTTCTCTGGCCTTTTGCCCCGTTCACCTCCTTCCCCTTCGCCTTTGTCATTCTCGGGCTCCTGACAATCCTTGGCCAGGTGCCCGAATCCGCCGCATGTGTTAAATGTGGCACCTTTCCTTGTGCCTTGTGCAACTGCGTCCACATCTTCGTTCCCGCGGTCAGTCCCACTTTGCGGGCGACCGCCGTCGGGCCACCAGTTGCCGTCGCCATCGGCCCGTCCTTGAGCACCCCAGCCATCTGCGTTATAAATCACGACGGAACTGGAGCCGTCCGAGCCATTGTCAACAATTCCTACGCCCATGGCATCGTGACTTTTAGTGTCCGCCTCCAACTTCTCCCTGGCCCGGTCTTCAAATTTAGCGTTGAGTTCCTGGTGGGCGTCGACGTGAAGGCCATCTGGCGTAAAGTATTGCCTTTGTTGCCACTCGTCGGACCAGCCAATTGCATGGATCATGCTCGCGCGGACGGCAGTAACTCTGAAGGGCGTGGGCGCTGCGCGCGCACCACCATGCTTTCTAGCGCCTGCGCCAAAGCACGTCATTCTTCTAGTTCGCCAGAGACTTCGTTAACTCGCTAGGGCCGTTCAAGATTCATTGCCTGTGACATCTTATACGCCGAGGCAACTCCTGTGGCTGCCTAGTAATACTTGTAGATTTCTTATATGCGGCGCGTCCATCTCCGTCCGTTGACCCTGTGAATTTGCCGCTTGCCGCGTGCGTCGGATCCCACGAACTTTCTGTTGTAACATGTCAGAGAGCCTCATCGAGTTTGTTCATGTTCTCGTCGGTGAGCTCAAACTCCCCTTCGTCATCATCCTGCGGCTGCCTGGCTGTGCTGGCCTCCGGGTATTCAACTTGCATTATTCGCCAATTTCAAACTCTCAACCAATCCTCTGGTCCTTCCTCAGAGACAATTGCGTCCATTGTCTCCACTATCTTGGTGAGGGACTTATCTGTCCCACGGTAGTTCAGCCGTACGTGTTCCAGAACGTTGAGTAACTTGCCGGTCCGCTCTGTGAATTCAGCTCTGTCGCCTGTCATGGCTTTGAGTTCCGTGGGGCCTTGTGCTCGCTGATTGGCTTACTGTTGTCGCCTCCTCGTTTTCGCCCACCGTTGTTGAGGGCATCGCTTAACTTGGAGGTATTTTTCAACATGTCACCATGCGTGTTCGTGCTCGCCGCGATGCTTTCGACTGATCAATAAAGGCTGCGAGCGCCTCCTTCCGCCACTGAGTTTCGATTAGCGACACTCATCGCAGTGGCATTCATATTCTGCTGTATTTGGTGCATCTCGAACGCTTCTTGCGGGATAACCTTCGTGGTGTTCGTGGTGGTACGGTCGGCAATGAAATCTCTGATTCCCTTTATGTGCGGCACGCAGCGCGGTTCTTACATAGTCAAAGTTTCCATCACCCGTTGACGGCACACATCTGTCCATGAGTCTCTGGGCATCCAGTTTAATCCAAGCCTCCCGATCCGCGGGTAAACGGAGTTCACTGGGTGGGTCCTGCGGGCCTGGGGTAAAGGCAGCTGGTCCAACTCCTGCCATTCAACCGACGCTCCGCTACCATGCAGCATATCCAAAAGGAGTCAGCGTAATTATGCGCGGTTGCTTTCAGACTGCGGTCGGATGGGTCAGACGTCCGACCGTTACAACCTTGAGCCACACAGCGTTGGTAAACGTAACTCCGTGTTACCTGCTTCCCCAGTTGCCGCTGCTTGCTTGAACATCTCCTCAACCTCCTCTTCGTCCACCTGCTCCGCCTCCTCCTCCTCCGCCTCCGGCTCTCCTTATCCTCCTCCTCCTCCTCCTCCTCCTCGGCCTCCTCCAACTCCGCCTCCTCCTCTGCCTCCTCCTCCGCCTCCTCCGCTTCCGTTTCCTCCTCCTCTTCCTCCTCCTCCGCCTCCTCTTGATCCTTGCTTTGGATCTCCGCATGTCCAAATCCATCTCTGCGGCTCGTGGCCCCACAGGGAGCTCAACCGAAGGCGGTCATCACAATTGCAGACGGTTGGGTCCTTCGCCAGGCTGATTGAGAGGGTCCCAGGCCCTGGGAAGAGCCCCGAGACGCCGAAGACCAGGGGAACAAACCACAGGCCCTGTCCCTCAAAAGCCCCTGCTCCTTCGTGGCAAAGGAATCTGCAAGTCCACGAGTTCAGTCAGCGGCACTGCCCGACGGCTCACTGTGGCTGGGCTCGGGCGGCTCACTGTGGCCGGGCCCCCTCAGTGCAGCTCGCGCCGAGGCCGCCAGCCACTGCCCGAACCCGAAGTGCAGCGCGAGCGCAGCAGCCGCGAGGCCGAGTGCGCGCCAGCCCCACGGCGCGAGGACCACGCTGAGCACATTCCTGGGGGGAGGCGGAAGGGAGGTGCTGGCCCACAGGGTGAGATGGGGGTCGGAGGTTAGTTGGCGGGGGTCTAGGTTGGTAGGCTGGCGCCCCTCGAGGGGGGGGTCCCCAGGTTGGTTCGTGGAGGGTGGGTCCAGGTTGGTACCGGGTGGCCTCCCAGGGTGGAACGGAAGTGCTGGCTCACAGGGTGATGTAAACGGCAACAAATCCACCCCCACAAGAACCACCCCGACAAGCGAGGCCGTTCAGTAAACGCACCCAAAGGAGGAATCGAACATGGCAGCGTTTTTGGTAAACGCACAGGGTCGTTCAGTAAACGCCAATTGTCCCGAGGGGGGGGGGGCCTAGGTTGGTCAGTGGAAGGTGGGTCCAGGTTGGTACTGGTTGGCCTCCCTGGGAAGGGTTTTCTAGGTTGCTTGGTGGGGGGGGGCCTATGTTGATAGATTGGTAGGTGGGCGGCATCGACCTGCATTCGGCGACGCGTCGCCGACGGATCGGCGATGGGTCCCCGATGGCGAAGCCGCGCGTTCCCGAGAGGGGTGGGGTGCCCAGGCCCGCATCGGCGGTGCTTGGGCGGTGTGTGGGGGGGGGGGGCGACCGGTTCAGTCCTCCTCCTCCTCCTCCTCCTCCTCCTCCTCCTCCTGCTCCCCCCCCCCGCCTCCTCCTCCTCCTCCTCCTCCTCCTCCTCCTCCTCCTCCTCCTCCTCCTCCTCCTCTTCCCTCAAGCCAATGGGTCTCGAGCATTTTGCCAGAACCCGATCCCTGTACTTTCCTCGGGGTGCTTAAGGGATAGCCTCAGCGAGTCCAGCCACACTCGCGGGGCGAACGAAAGCAGGGATGTCAGCAGCAGGTGCAGTGCCTCCATCGAGCGGCAGCAGCCGCGGGCGGTCGACAGCTCGGCCTCGCCCATGGAGCAGATGTGCGCATTGCACGACATGTGAGTACAATTACAAGTTGGCTGCGACGGGGGCCAAGTGTCCAAATTGCAGCAAGAAGATTCGCCTCTTTGCCCTTCGGTCTCCCAGCGTCACTTTCGATAAGAATGTCGAGGTCGAGGAGATCGTGGTGCAGCAGGACGAGGGCGACGACGCAGGCGGGTGGAGCACCCAGCGGCGTCGCGGTCGGCGCCGCAGTCCCAAGCGGGACTGCGGGGGAGCGGCCAAGGTACAGCAGGCTGCGGAGCTGCAGGCGTTGCTCAGAAGGCCGCGGAGGTCTCTCACGACGAGGTGCTGAGGTCGGCCTTGGCAGCGCAGCAGGGGCGGCTGCAGCTCATGGCGCAGCAGGGGGAGACGGTGTCGGAGGCGGAGACGGTGCGCACGGCTGACGGAGCTTGGCGCGCGGCGTCCCGCCGCCACGAGCAGACGGTCAAGCAGGTCCTCCGCCTGAGGAGGCAGCTGCAGTTGGCAGAGACCAAGGAACAGGAGGCGGCGGAGGACCTGGCTAAGGCCGAAGGGGTGCAGGCCACGCAGGCGGTCAGCGCCGCTGATGGCCGGGCGCCTGCTTTCGAGCTCCGCATCAATTCAGCCATCTTCGACCAGTTCGAGTGTTGGGACTGCAAGGAGAACAACGAGATCCACCTCAGGGAGTTGAAGACATAATTGACTTCGCATCGCTCGGCCTTCGAGTCCACGGACGCCCGGGTTTGCGCTTTTCTCGGCAAAGTCGAGAAGTTCGAGAAGGAGGTGATGGGGCGCATGGGCAAGAAACGTCGCACAGGCGGTGCTGGTGGAGCTGCAAGGGATGCAGGCAGTGGCGCGCGCGCGGCGGCAGCTGCGGGGCCCCCCGCGGGGGGCGCCGGCGCGGCCCCTGGCGCGGGCGAGGCGCCCCCCCCACCCACCGCGGTCCCAGGCGCAGCCTGTGGAGCCACGGCGCCAGCGGGGGGCCCAGCGGCGGCGGCGCAGATGATCAAGAAGGCGGCGGCTGCTATACCAAGGCCAGGTTCGACGCAGCACGGGCAGTCGAGCAGGGCAAGGGGGGCGGCAAAGGCGCCAACGACATCGAGGTATCCGAGAGTGAAGAGGAGTTGTGACTAGGGGCTGTGGCAGTCCCATCGTGGGCGACGTCTACTCCGACGTCGAGTGGGGAGTGCAGCAATCCTGCAGGCACTGGTGCGTTTACTTCGAGTACTGGTAGTGCGTGTGGTACTGCGCCATCTGTAGGATCGTCGGCCAGATCGACGAAACTTTTCTTTGGGAATGTGACCTGCGTCGGAGAGCAGAGTTGGGATTATCTTTGTCAAGCTGCTAAGTCACGCGGCTACGTTTCTGCGTGCGAGACCCACGTGCATCGGCGTGACTTGGGCAAGTGGGCGTCCAAGACAAGAGGTGCAGGTTTGAAGCTGCTGGCCAATGGCGCCAGAGCCAAAATCAGATGGAAGCGAGTCCACCCCGATCAGGAAGCTCGAGCGAATGAAGGAGGTGATTGGATGGTGCGTAGCCATCGTCCTGCTCAGATTGTTGATGCTGCTCGGAATTCCCCTGCGCTTCGTCATGGTGGGAGCGCAGCGTTCGATGGTCTCTTGCCAGTCTTGCTCAACATGCGAAGTCTTTTTCCATCATTGTGTGCATCTTTTACGACCACTCGGGGATCGGCCTCAGTGGCGACAAGGTCTCACGTTTCAGGCGACTTGGCAGTTTGCTCGCATCCATCCAGTTGCCATGGATCGCTATCGGCGACTGGAACATGTCGCCAGCGCAGTTGGGTGCCACAGGTTTCGTGGACAAAGTAGCGGGCGTCGTAGTCACATCCGAGGCTAAGTACACATGCGCGTCGGGGGACAATGGGCCCTCGCATTTAGATGTTGCTCTGTGCCCTGGGGCTGCTGGGCCTTATATCATTGGGCTCAGGGCCGTCCTGGGCGTTCCTTGGAGACCCCACATAGGTCTCAGTTTTGAGCTCGTCTTGGAAGGCAGTCTTTCTCGATCTTCCACGCCAGCTCCCACTAGTGGCCCGTCCAGCTAGGCTGCCCGTGGGAGGCTCCAAGTCGAGCCGAGCGAAGGTGGAGCGTAGGCTCGCACGGCAGTTGGCTAAGCAAAGAGGCACGATCGAATTCGCCAGTGGTTTCCCGTTGAGAGCGTTGGCGAAGTGGAGGGGGAAGGGCCGCAAGCCCCCCTCAGCGAGGCCGAGACATGTGTTGGCGACCCGCTGGGAGGTGAGCACTGCGACTCGGACGAAGAGGAGGGCCCGTGGGCCTCCGAGCCCAACTTCGGACCCCCTTCCCGCCCCGCCCGCCACCTCTTTTATGATAGTTGTTTCAGAGCAGTCAAGTCGTGATCCAGCCCAGCGTAAGAACCCCTGAGATAGTCGCCCCATGCATCTGTCTCACGAAGTATTTCGCGAGCCATCGCCTCACCGGGTCAGAGTGGAATTTGAACTCCAACGTTGATTATAGCATTGCTGAGGCCACTTTGAGCGCCGGAAAGAAAAACATCGGGTTCATTCTTTCGTGCACTTATCCGCCTGCGGAGGCTGTTGTGCGATCCGTAGCGCACCCCCTTGGCTCGCGTCATTGTGATATCATCAGCAGTCCTTTCAGTGCGTGGGTTCGCACGGTGGAGGCCAGCTTCGCCTCGCACCATGGCCAGGCCAGCCTTGGGCGCTTTCGCGTAGAGGGGCCCAAGTTTCGCGCCGACACTGTTCTGGAGGTTACCCCGTCCAGATCTGCGCCGATGACGGATCGCATCAGTGGATGGTGAACCAGGGCACATGTTGTTGAGTCAGGTTGCGAAAGGGTCGAGGCGAGCTGTGCGCGATCGACTTGTGGCATGTCTGAAGGAGACGTGCATTCTGATGCAGGCGAGGGCCTCAAGAACCCCCCCCGACAGCGCGGTGGTCTGCACCGAGCTCGTGGATGCCATGGCAATCGCGGGGCGCCTCAAAGCGGTCGGTTTCTCGGTGGCAGCGGCGGCGCAGACTCCTTATCTTGGCGTTGATGTCGGCGGTGGGCGACGGCGCGTTCGTGCGGCCAGGACGGCAGGGGCAGCTCGCCACCAGAGAACGCACCGTAAGGTCGTGAAGTACGCGCGCGGCGCGTAGGTGCAGGCCGACGACGCGACTGGAGCACCAGGGCGCAGCAGCCGCGGGTACATATGCCCATCAGGTTCATGGAGCTTTCGGCCACAGAATCAGGCAGATGAGGTCTTTCCTGTGCGATGCATCTAGCCCTCGGCTCACAGGGCGATGCGTTGCGGCGCTGCTGGGCTTGCGTGCCCTAGGGCGCGATCCAGCATATCGGATGCCGCGGGAGTGCCTGCAGATGTGGATTCGGACATGGTTTGCGCAGCCTGCGATGCGTAGCGGCATCGAGCGAACTTGGAGGCGGCTTGCCCAAGAGTGTCGCTCCGTGAGTCCGCAGCGGCGCAGCCGCCACATACGAGGGCCGCAGGCTGCAGTGATTGCCGACCTTCTGCAGGAGGGCTGGGAACCAGAGGGAGCAGTCGACTGGCGCGTTCAGAGCGACGGGTCGGAGATCCAGCACCACCGGCAGTTCAACCCAGGAGGCTCTCGTAGGTTTTGAGTAAGTTCATGTGCTCAAGGCCTTCTTGCAGGAGTGCGAGGGCGCCGTCGTGCAGAGGTTGTGGCGTCAGGCCGCAACTCATTTTGATTGCGCTGGCATGGAGGGAGGGATCTGCGACCTCTCGCTCCGAACACTTCTCCGCCAACTGGAGGAGGCGCCCAACGGCAGACAGCTGTCGGGCATGCTTTTGTCAGCGGCGGCAGGAGGAGCCTGGCCGCGAGAGCGCAGGTCTGATAAATCCAAGTTGCCAGTATCTCAGACTGGTGCCCAATGCCGCAGTGAGAGAGAGTCTTCGTTTCACCGCATGTGGAGCTGTTCGAAGTGTGTTGATCATGACATTTACAGACTCTCAAATCAATGTGCCCCTAGGGCCCACACACAGCACGATGTTGAACCGTGTCTTTGGCATCGAGGCCTCTTGCCGCAATCGTGGGTCTCAGTTCGGCCCCCGCAAGAGGAGGCTGTCTGGTGGAGCGAGGGCATAAGGGCGTTCAAAGATACCTGTTTCGGTCGCGGCTCGGTTTCGGCCCCTGTCTGTCTCTTCGGGGATGCCAGCGGGGGCGAAGATACCAGCGACCCTCGGCTCCGTAGAGTGGGCTGCGGCATAGCATAGTATTCTGATATTTCTGAGAATCTGCAGCTGGTGGCGTCTGCGTGGGGGGCTTGCCAGGACCCCAGCAGACTGTGGCCACGGGTGAACTTTACAATTTCCTGTCTGCGCTGACCGGCGCCGATGGAATTGTGATATATACCAAAAACAATTATAGTGTCTGTTCGGGATGGTATTGTGGCCGAGCTTTCGCCCCTGATGGGGAAACGCGGATTTGCGGCACCAGGTTGGTCAGGCTTTAAAGAAAAAGCAAGAGATGTGTTGCACGGTCCTTTTTGTTCATTCTCATCAAGAGGCTCGGGACGTCGTCCACGGCAGAACCCCTCTGTTTTGACTGTGGGGAACGCGGCGCCGGACAAGCTAGCCGAAACCGCTGCCAGAGCTGTCCGCACCCCTGCAGACAGCAGGAATAAGGTTTTCACCAGTGAAAGCATGGCTTTCGCCGTCCGCATGAGAATTTTGTTGGCCACCTTAGAAACTTTGAAAGCTGAGCAGGCCCTGGCGATCGAGGAACCCCGAGGAACCCGAGTCAGGAATCCTGGGCCCAGGCCGCCAGCACCTGTGGTGTGCAATTTCCACAGTGCATACGTTATCTGATAGCAAGCTCTCTTGTCAACAGTGTAGGAGCTCCACGACCACAGCCATGCGAAGAATTGGTTGGATACCCCATGCTGTGACCTGAGGGGTATAGATGGCGAAATTTTCAGGCCGACCCCCCGCTGCAGGGTGCACATCTGCGGGGCGTGGGCTGATGAAACTCAGTTGTTACAGTTTCACGCTGGGCTGGGGATTTGGTTTTGCGGCACCTGCGGATGTTTTGCGGCCCAACAGTTGGCCCAACTCGGAAGGAGTTGGCCCACCTGCAGGTAGTCGTGTAGATTACCTTGGGAATATTGAGCGGGGGATCTGGCCTAGAACTTACAGTAAAGCTGATAAGGCCAGAAGAGCGGCTCGTCAATTACAAACACACACACACACGTAACCGACACAGTCGCAATGTCCGTAACTCCTCCTCCTGCTGCTCCTCCTCCTCCTCCTCCTCCTCCCCTGGGCCAACGCGCCCCGTTCGCTGCCCCTGAACTCCCGTCCAAGCCGCCCAGGTCGTGGCGGCTCTCGATGCTGTCTGTGATGTAGAACTCCCGGAAGCAGATCTTCTCCGCGGCCACGGCGTCGAGGGCGATGATGAAGCCAGAGAGCAAGAAGAGCGCCACGGTCACCAGGAGCGTCGCATGCGCGGGTGTGCCCATCTGCCCCCAATCGGATACCTCGCCGTATGCCTTCACGTACTCCGCCTCCTTCTCCACAAGCTTCCGCACCTCGTCGTGCTCCGGCCGATGCGTCTTCAGAAGCTCCTGCTGGCGGCGTGCACAAGGATGTAGCGCGCGGGGATGGCCTTCTAAGAAGGCGGGGTGTTTGTTACAAGTCGGCGGCCTTCCTAAGAGGGCCCCTGCCTTCGAAGAAGCGTGCCCGTCTTCTTACAAGGCCACCGCCCTCGCGCCACCCCTTGTGCACGCCGCCGATCCTCCCCCGACGCATCGACTCGTTCCATGATGCCGTAGGCGAAGACGAGGGTGGCGCCTGCCTGGCAAGCAGCAGCGAGTCCTGTGGCTACAGTGGCGATCACACTCCACATTCCTTCAGTGGCGCCCTCCTTTGTCAGCAAGACACCCACGAGGGTCTGCGGGATGATGCTCACGAAGATGACTGGAACTGTACCAAGAAGCATCTGGGGAATGTCCAGCCGGAGTATGCCGCAGAGCACGCTCGTTGGGAAGTCAGGGCCTGCCACCAAGATGCACACCTTGGACAGTTTGAAGCCCTCCTCCTTCAGTACTGCCTCCGTGGCCAAGACGCCCACCTTGGTCACGCCAACGAACTGCTGCACTTTCACAGACTTGCCCATGAAATAGCCGAGCGCATACTGGCCAAGGCACGCCACAAACTTCGCCGCGCTTGCCGCGATGCATGCCAGCACCAGGCCGCTCCAGATGCCGACGGAGCCCTCCTTCTGTGACTGTGCTCCAATCACGACGCCAGCGAACAGATAGACCGCACTCCCAGGGACGATGGGGTTCAAGAACATTACCATCCCGATAATCCACACCATCACGAAGATTGTGCCCATCTGTAGCCCCGCGGCCTCGATTTCTCCATTCAGGTAGGAGAAGAAGATGAACGTTGCCTTCGAGCCGACTGCGAGCATGACAAACACTTCTGCCACCACGCACACCTTGCACAAGATATCTGTCCAATCCCAACTATCCACGGACTCTAGAAATCTACTGTGGGATCGGGATCGCATGAACTGGTCGTCACTCCCGCTCTCTGTGCCGTTCTTGGTGCAGTTCTTCCGTACTTGCTGGCGCACCTTGTCCAGAGCCATGACCAAGGGAATCATTACGTTCAGGCCTCCAACAGCGATCGCCTTCGCCCAATTGGACTGCAAAATGCTGATGACATTCTTCACAAGTGGCGTAGCATCTTTCATATCGTTGAGGGTCTGCGTATCCACCTCCAAGGTCAGCCACAGGACCATGACGAAGAGCGAAGCACACGCCAAGACCGTCATTTCGGAGCCCAGTTTCGCAGCGGCGCCGGACACGTAGAGCGAGGCATTCATGACTGCCACAGAGAGCACGATGGTGAGCAGGAAACGCTTCAAGAATGTGGCGAACGCCTTCTTGTTGTTCTGGACCGCCGCACTCTCCGACCCGGTGGAGATATTCGCAATTGTGTTGGAGAACATCCAGCAGAAGCCCGCACCGAGCAGGTTGCACGACAAGATCATGAGAGGCCCAGCCCACTGCGCGAATACGACAGCGGATGCCCTCTCGCAGGCGCTGGCGACCAGGTCCTGGGTGCTCGTGCTCACGAGGTTGGTGTGGATCAGCGTCTTGTGGAGGCAGTACTCCTGCAGCTCCGGCGGCGACGGCTCCAGCGCCAACTCTCCGGGAGCCAGCACCCGATAGACCTCGGCGTACTTGTTCACCAGCCAGCGTTGGGTGTCCGCGCTCCACCACAAATCCCGTGCGCCGTCTGCACTCTTGATCCAGCCGACCCATACCACGAGCATCGCGGTCGCGCAGGTGCCGTAGCAGGCTCCCGCTGCCAAGTAGAAGTGGGGCAGGGCCACGGTCGCCTCACTCCACCGGGCGCGCCTGACGGCGAGGAGGCACACCGTGGCGAGCATGCACATCATGAGGGGCATTGTTGGATACTTCACAAACTTGAGAGTGAAGCCATAGAAAATCAGTGCTACCAGGATCCAGAAGCTGAGAAAGCGGACGACTGCTTTTACTCCATAGCCCCACGTGTCGCTGTCGAACATGTCGAACACAAACATCACTATCAACCAGCAGACCGAGACGATCACAATGCGGTCGCCGAGGCTGTCCGAGTAAGTGTTCGCAACACCGTCGTAGATTTCTGGTCCCAGCCCCACGGGCGAGTAAACGAACACCGCAGCGAGGTCGGGAATAAGCACTGAGAGAAACATGACGCAATAGCACCAGACTGAATTCACAACTGAGTGTCCATCGCTGGCGGTACTGTCATCTGCCTGCTGGCCTTCAGATGCGCTCTCCTGCGATCTCGTCTGGCCCGAAACAGTTTTCTTCTGCACCAGAAAGCTTCCACCAGCAAGCAAGCAGAGGAGCAGCGCAAAGAAAACGACGAGAGGCAATATTGCGACTGGCTCGCGCTGGGTCACGATGGCTTGGACGGGTGAGCCTGCAGATTCTTCCAAGGTAGAATAAGCCTTCCACGAGTCCCGGTACCCCCAGGCCAACAGCGGCAGCATAACAACGATGGTAAATCGTGTTGCCATCATGCTCATGTACGCGTGAACGTTCCGCAGGCAACAGTTGATCAATGTACAACCTGGTAGTGGGGCCGTCAGCGACTGAACCACATGGCCTCGGACACGCAAAGACATACACTGACACACCGTTCTTGCACGCCAGAAAAACTTGTATCGCGCAGCTGGAGGAAACACACACGCAATCACACACGCACACACCGTTCGGTCGTCGTGGGTGGGCGACTCGCCACACCGTCAGACGTGCCGCGCGGAGGACCGCGCGCGCGCGCCCGATAGTCAGGAGGGGGCAGGAGGAGGAGGAGGAGGAGGAAGAGGAGGAGGAGGAGGAGGAGCAGGAGGAGGAGGAGGAGGAGGAGGGGGGGGGAAGGGAGCAGGAGGAGGAGGGGAGGAGGAGGAGGAGGAGCAGGAGGAGGAGGCGGAGGTGGAGGAGGAGGAGGAGGAGGAGAAGGAGGAGGAGGAGCAGGAGGAGGAGGAAGCGGAGGAGGAGGAGGGGGAGAAGGAGGAGGAGGAGGAGGAGGAGGAGGTTCACTGCCCATAGAGGGGAGAAGTCAAGGGGGAAAGAAGGGAAAATCGGGTGGGGGCGCCCATCCGATGAGAACTTTTTGTTCCCAACCTGAGGTTCCATCCCCCAGGCAGGGCCCGCCGACAGGGCCCCCCAAAAAAAACATCACATGGCCTCAGGGTCGGGATCTCCCTTGGCCTTCCGAGACAGCGCTAACGCACGAGCTTCCAGCTCACGCGCACCAACAGCTTCCACCTCCTCTCGGGAGCCCAACCCAAAGGCGAAAAGCACAGCAGCAAGCTCCATACGAACAGGGGCCGACTGCTCAATGAAAGGGCGCACGCTCGGGCCAGCAGCTGTACCCCCACTACCAGCTGCCAAACCAAAGTGGCTGGACCAGCCCTCGCGGGTGGCCCCGGAGGGGGACCTAACATCGGCGAAAAACGTGCCTGCTTTCGTGGGGTGCTCGCCCCTCTTGAGCCTTAAACGGGACGTGTATGCGGCCCCACCAGAGATCTTACGGGTCCCTTTGCACGGCTCCTTGAGGCCACGCTGGTTCAGCTGGACCGCATACTGCCAACAAGAGGAGCAAAGCAGGACCTGGTCTCCTTCAGAGACCTGGGCAGCTAAACCACTGTGCTCGTTAACCTTCCACGGACTGAGGTGGAGCAAGCCCCTGGACATGGCAGCCTCTCCAAGACCACTCGCCGACACCCCCTGGGACGAAAAGGCAACAACACCAGGAGGGAGGCTGGACACAGGAGCGCCCAGGGGCACGGCAAGGGCCTCAGCGTCACAAAGATCGCCGGGGAGCTCTCCAAGGTCCACCGTCTTCAAGTAATCGATGGGCAAGTGGTCTCTCTTCTCGGTGTCTACAGCCATGGCCGTGCACCGCGCCACATACGTCGCCACTTGCCTCGCTACAGCCCTGAACCCCTCCAGGGCTCGGACGTCTGACTCGTCAGCTCTAGCTTGCAACGCCCCTTTTTTTGCAAACGCATCTGCCTGCGAATTCCCCAGGCGGTGGAACAGCGAGATTTTTCCCGCCTCCACATCCCCGGAGGTCGCGTGGCCCTTGACGTGAATGAAGGGGCGCTGTGTGAAATCTTCTCTCGAATGGACCCTGTTCCAGATATGCGCCCGAGCATTGGACGGTGCCTGCGCCATGGCAGGCTTCATGCAGCACGCAAGGGTTCCTTTGCAATCACATAACACCAAAAATTTGCCCAACACCAACTCCGACACCTTCAGGACCGCAAAGTCTTCCCCGTCTCTGGCCACTTGCCGGGGCGCGAAAAGCGGGGGCACTGCCCCATGCATCACTCCCACATACCGACGTTCAGAATCATAAAAGACCGCCGACCACCCAGCACAGCGAATCGACGGAAAATCACCATCCAATCCCGATCCGTCCACAAAGACGTATCCCCCTTCTAGCAGCACTGGCAGATCCACACCTTGGTAGCGGACCTCCCATTCCGCCTGAAAATCCCGGCGGCGAAAACACTGATTCGGCTCCGGGAAGATCGCTCTCGCAAACCGCTTTCTCCATTGGTGCGGCGCCGTGGCCATTCTTTTCTGCGCGCGCTCGACCAGGGACTCAAGATTGTCACGCCTCCAGAGGGCGTGGGCCTGGCAGCAAAACGCTCGGTGAAAGAAGGTACCGTGACCTCCTTCACAAAGCATGCAAACGTCAGGCAGAGACGGCTCGTGCTTATTCATAAGCAGCTGATTCCAATGGGATCCCACAATGAGACCTCGCAGCACGTTCTGATCGTGCTGCGTCCATCCTTCCGAGGGCTTGGCGAACAAGAGCTCCAGCGTGGGTCTCCAAAAAAGCCCCGAATCCCACGGCCCCCGTTTGTCCTGCAGCAACAGCGCTCGCCTGTCGGACGCGCGCTGGGCTGAGTGAGCCACGAGCTGAGACAAGAAACCTGGCGAATAAAACATCAGGTCCCACTCCCCGCCCCAGTCGTCAACCGCAGCGGTCACGCCGCGAAAGCTCCACCCCACCCTTTTCATCGTAAGGACCAGGGCCATCACAGGATCTTTGGCCGAGATCCATGGACGAAGCTTCTGAGCATGCTGCATCGCCTGCGCAAGCAGCTCCTCCAGAACCGCTCGCGCAAGGTGCCCCTCCCAGAGCACGGCAGCAAAGGTCTTCAAAGAATCAGCGCTAGTCAGCACGAGCGGATCCCGCCTCCAGCCCGACCGGCTGGACATGAGAGAGAGGCCCAGGGACGCTCCTCGAGGGAGCCTCCCTTGTGCCTTAGCTGCCTGGACCCTCAGCGTTGTGAGGCGCCCATCAGGGATTCCTGAGATACACGACCCCCACATCGCCACCGCCGTCGGCCCCGATCTATGGGCAGCTCCAATCTGCGCGCCTCCAGCTTGTAGGATGCGCAGCCGCTTCCCTCGCCTGAGGGAGCCGTGATACCGACAGAGCTGAGACTCGCACCTGCGAGCCGTGCCATCCACGGCATCTCCTCCGAGATCCCTGTGGACCACACCGCGATCCTCGGGCCCCAAGGCCCAATTCGGAGCCATGTCCCCGGCCAGCTGGCTCGACGCGGCCAAGTAGCCCGCCTTATGCCAAGAAATTGGGAGGCCCCTGGAGATCATCGACTGCGAAACCAATTGAAACGCTCGAGGCAACTGCTGAGCAACCGTGGTGGGACCCCCAAGGGCTTGAAACGAAACATCGTCAATCACACTACGGATCGTGACAATCGGATTGGCCGCTGCTGCCTTGCGAAGAGTCACCAAAACCATAACTCTGGCCAGTGAGGTTGCACAAGAGCAGCCCGCTACTACTGTACCATTCGCATGCAGCGCCGGCGACGTGATTGACTGAAATACTGCGCGCCGCTCCGCACGGTAAATGCAGCACAACGATCGCAACAACTTCTCTGAGAAGCCTACTTCGCGAGCTGCCTCTCGGAGCTCAGCGTGGCCGATGTTCTCGTAGTATTTCCGGAGGTCGAGAAAGGCCGAGGCCATGGAGAGGCCCTTGAGCCTTGCATAAGACGCAAGGGCATTGTGGAGCCACGCACTCTTGTCGCACGCTGACGAGCTATCCTGGCCCCAGAACAATTTACAGCCGTGGGTTTTCTCCCACCTGTCGCACTCCTGGTGCCGAATTTTCGAATAGACCCTCGACCAGAGGGGGAGGAGGCCGATCGGCCTCACTCCCCCAGTCGGCTTGTCTAGAAAAATAACCAGAATGAGCCAGAGCTGAGAGACCCGCGGATCCGCCTCCCAAGCATGCAGCACATCCGCAAATCTCCGAGCAAACTCTGATGGCAGCTGCTCCATCAACCGAGGGTGAAAGCCGTCCCAACCCAAAGCCTTCCCCCTCCCGAACGATTTGCATGCAGCCAAAACCTGCTCTGCCGTGATGGGGGGCAGGTCGTCCCGGACCTCCCATGCTGCCGGGTGAATTTCCCCCCTGCGCGTCGAGTTATCCCAAAGGGGCTCCCACTCGTTCAGGATCTGACGCAAAGCTTGCTGGCCTGCGAGGGGGGCTCCACCCTCCTCGCCTTCGTCCCCCCACACCGGGGAAGCCGCTGAACCGGGCTCCTTCAAAAATCGTGGGTCTTATTGGCTCCCTTGGTGACGGATTCTTTACAGAAGTCTTGCCATTCCTGCTTTGCGCGCTTCGCGTCCGCCTCAAGCCGAGCCTGGCATTCACGAGCCAGGGCAGCAAACACAGAGGTCTTCCGATCAGGGTCCTGCAGGGACTCCAAAACCTGGAGCGCCGAAAACTCCCTCAGCTCCTCCTCCCAGGCCTCAGGGATGATGGCGTCGGCCTCGAGCAAACACGAGAGGAGGTGAGGCCGGACCTGCTCGCTCGACGCGGGCAGCGACAGCAGCTGCGCCAGTACTCTACGAAACGACAGCCATTTCAAAGTGCTGCGAGTCGAGCGGCGGCGGAGCTCTCTGCCCCACGCCGCTGACGGAGGCACCTGCTTAAATGTACAGGCCGCTCGACGCCCGCAGTGCTTCCTCTTATCATGTTCTGGTACATTGTGGCGGTAGCAGAGCAAACGCTCGGCCAAGTCGAACCAAACCCCCGCAGCCTCACACGGGTCCTCCGGCCCAGAACCAGCCTCCCACCCCCACTCAAACGACGAGAGGGGGGGGAGGAGGACGAGGAGGAGGAGGAGGAGACGGAGGAGGAGGAGAAAGAGGAGGAGGAGGAGCAGGAGGAGGAGGAGGAGGAGGTAGAGGAGAAG
>CAUYUJ010022243.1:24297-41797 GCA_963575745.1 Prorocentrum cordatum
CTCATGGTCCTTTCGAGGTCGGGGGCTAGTGGAGGCGCGATTCTCTCCAGCTGGTACGCATGCTTTGCAAAACACATGCGCCCGCCGCGCCCGCCCTCCTCCACCGCTCCGCGGAGCTCGCGTACACCAACCGCTGGTGGGGATTCCTGAGCGTCGCGGCCCAGGACGCGCTCATGGCCACCCTGACGGGCGAAGGCTTCCTGGCCGTAGGGGAGAGGCCGCCAGGGAGGACGACCCGGACCTGGCCGAAGTGCTGCTCTCAGACAACGCCGGCCCGCCTGCTAGCCGCTTGCCAGCACGCCCCTGATGCTCGGCACCACGGCCGGCACGGCCGCACCAGGGGGCTCCGACGAGCGCTGGGAGCACCCCCGACACGACAGCGGGCACCGCGGGCAGCGCCACAGGCGCCACGAGCTACACCACAGCGAACACCGCGACGACGACGACCGGCAGCACCACGAGCAGCACCGCAAGCGCCACGAGCCACCCCACAGCTACGACCACGACGGCGACTGGCACCACCACGAGCAACACCGCAGGCCCCACGAACCGCACCGTGGCGTGCACCGCGACGACGACCCGCTGCAGCGCGAACAGCACCGCAAGCGCCACGAGCTCCACCACAGCTACCACTACGACGTCGACCATCAGCACCACGAGCGACGCCGCAGACGCCACGAGCCCCACCAAAGCGAGCACCACGACGGCGACTGGCAGCAACACCAGCAGCGCCGCAGGCGCCACGAGCCGCACCATAGCTACCAACACGACGGCGCCTGGCAACGACACGAGCAGCCGCGCAGACGCCACGAGCCGCACCGCAACTACCACCACGACTGCGACCCGCAGCACCGCGAGCAGAGCAACAGGCGCCACGAGCTACATCACGACTACCACAGCGAAGGCGACCAGGTTGGCGACTGGCAGCTCCACGAGAAGCACCGCTGGCGCCACGAGCAGCACCACAGCAGACACCACGACTGCAACCGGCAGCACCACGAGCAGCGCCGCAGGCGCTACAAGCTACACCGTAGCTACCACGACGACGGCGACCCCGAAAGCGACTGGCAGCACCACGAGCAGCGCCGCAAGCGCGACGAGCGGCACCAGAGCTACCACCGTGACAGCCATC
Organism: Prorocentrum cordatum; assembly: GCA_963575745.1. Lineage (NCBI taxonomy): Eukaryota > Dinophyceae > Prorocentrales > Prorocentraceae > Prorocentrum > Prorocentrum cordatum. The sequence goes on from CAUYUJ010022243.1 coordinate 25,430, forward strand.
GGCAACACCACGAACAGCACAGCAGGCGCCACGAGCAGCACCACAGCGAGCACCACGACGGCGACTGGACGCAACACAAGCAGCGCCGCAGGCGCCACGAGCTGTACCACAACCACCACCACGACGGCGACAAGCAGCATCACGAAGAGCGCGGCGCCACCACCACGACTACGACCACCAGCAAAACCACCACCAGCACCACGACAGCACCACGACGACCAAGGCCGGCAGCACCACGACTGCGACCAGCAGCACCAACACCACAACGGCGACTAGCAACAACACCACCACCACGACGGCAACCAGCAGCAGAACCACCACCAGCGCCACCACCACGACTGCGACCAGCAGCAGCACTACCACCACCAGCACCACCACGACTACGACCCGCAACATCACAACAACTGCGACCAGCAGCACTACCACCACGACGGCGACCACGAGCACCACCACCACGACAGTGACTAGGAGCCCCCCTTTCCCGGCAGAGTCCACGACTGCGACCAGCAGCAGCAACACCAAGACAGCGACCCGCAGCACCACCAGCAGCACCACCACCATGACAGCGACCAGCAGTCGAACCACGACTGCGACCAGCAGCACCACCACCACAGCGGCGACCAGCAGCGTTACCACCACGACTGCGACCAGCAACGCCACGATTGCGACCAGCAGCAGCAGCAGCAGCACGACCGGGACCGCAGCACCACCAGCAGCACCATCACCACAACTGCAGCCAACAGCCGCACCACGACGGCAACCAGCAGCACCACCACCACGACGGCGACCAGGAGCGCCACAACTGCGACCACAAGAAGTACAACCACGACGGCGACCAGCAGCACCACCACCACAACTGCGACTAGCAGTACCACAACTACGACCAGCAACACTACCACGACTGCGACCAGTAGCACCACCAGCACCACCACCATCACAACCGCAACCAGCAGCCGAAGCAATACTGCGCCCAGCAGCACCACCCTCACGACGGCGACCAAGAGCGCCACAACTGCGACTAGCAGAGCTACCACCACGACTGCGACCAGCAGCACAACCCCAACGACGGCGACCAAGAGCGCCATAACTGCGACTAGCAGAGCTACAACCACGACTGCGACCAGCAGCACTACCACCACAACAGCGACCAGCAGCCGCCCCACGACTGCGACCCGCAGCACCATTAGCACCACCAGCAGCACGACCGCGACCAGCAGCCGCACCACGACTGCGACCAGCAGCACCACCACGACGGCGACCAGGAACGCCACAATTACGACCGGTAACCACATCCACGACTGCCACCAGCAGCACCACCACCACGACTGAGATCAGCAGCGCCACGACTGCGACCAGCAGCAGCACCGCGCGCGCGACCAGCAGAAGTAAGACCACGGCCGCGACTAGCAGCACCACCAGCACCACTGCCGCGACCAGCAGCACCACGAGTAGGACCAGCAGCACCACCACGACTGCGACAGCGAACAGCAGCACCACCGGCAGCACCACTACCACGACGACGACCAGCAGCCGCACCGTGGCTGCGACCGGCAGCACCACCACAAAAACGGCGACCAGTAGCGCCAAAACTGCGACCAACAGAACTACAACCACGACCGCGACCAGCAGCACCACTACCACGACCGCGACCAGCAGCGCCACGACTTCGATCAGCAGCGCCACCACCAACACTATCACCACGACTGCGACCAGCAGCATCACCACAACGACGGCGACCAGGAGCACCACTACTGCGACAGCGACCAGGGACACCCCTTTCCTGGCCGAGTCCACGACTGCGACCAGCAGCAACAACACCAAGACAGCGACCCGTAGCACCACCACCACATCACCACTATGACGGCAACCAGTAGCCATACCACGACTGCAACCAGTAGCACCATTAGCACCACCACGGCGACCTTGAGCCCCACAACTGCGACCTTCAGAACTGCAACCACGACTGCGACCAGTAGTACGAATACAAGCCACGACTACGACCAGCAGCACCACGACTGCGACCAGCAGCTGCACCACGACCGTGACCTGCAGCACCGCCAGCAGAACCACCACGACTGCGGCCAGCAGCCGCACCGCGACGGCGACCAGCAGCACCACCACCACGACGGCGACCAGCAGAACTACAACAACGACTGCGACTAACAGCGCCACCACCACGACTGCGACCAGCATCACCACGACAGCGGCCATCAATACCATCACGTCTGCGACCCGCAGCACCACCAGCACCACCGGCACCACCACCACAACAACCGCGACCAGCAGCTGCACCAAGACTGCGACCACGAGCACCACCAACACGACGGCGACCAGGAGCACCACGACTACGACCAGCAGAGCCACCACGACTGCGACAGCGAACAGCAGCAGCACCACCACCACGTCGACCACCACACTGCGACCAGCAGCACCACTACCACAACCGCGACCAGCAGCACCACGACCACGACCAGCAGAGCTACCACCACGACTGCGACCAGCAGCCACACCACGACTGCGACCAGCAACACCACCACAACGACGGCGACCACGAGCACCACCACCACGACAATGACCAGGAGCCCCCCTTTCCCGGCCGAGTCCACGACTGCGACCAGCAGCAGCAACACCAAGACAGCGACCCGCAGCACCACCAGCAGCACCACCACCATGACAGCGACCAGCAGTCGAACCACGACTGCGACCAGCAGCACCACCACCACAACGGCGACCAGCAGCATTACCACCACGACTGCGACCAGCAACGCCACGACTGCGACCAGCAGCAGCAGCAGCAGCACGACCGGGACCACAGCACCACCAGCACCACCACCACAACTGCGGCCAACAGCCGCACCACGACGGCGACCAGCAGCACCACCACCACGACGGCGTCCAGGAGCGCCACAACTGTGACCACAAGAAGTACAACCACGACGGCGACCAGCAGCACCACCACCACGACTGCGACTAGCAGTACCACAACTACGACCAGCAACACCACCACGACTGCGACCAGCAACACCACCAGCACCACCACCACCACAACCGCAACCAGCAGCCGAACCAATACTGCGACCAGCAGCACCACCCTCACGACGGCGACCAAGAGCGCCACAACTGCGACTAGCAGAGCTACCACCACGACTGCGACCAGCAGCACAACCCCAACGACGGCGACCAAGAGCGCCATAACTGCGACTAGCAGCACTACCAACTACCACCACGACTGCGACCAGCAGCACTACCACCACAACTGCGACCAGCAGCCGCCCCACGACTGCGACCCGCAGCACCATTAGCACCACCAGCAGCACGACCGCGACCAGCAGGCGCACCACGACTGCGACCAGCAGCACCACCACGACGGTGACCAGGAACGCCACAGTTACGACCAGTAACCACATCCACGACTGCCACCAGCAGCACCACCACCACGACTGAGATCAGCAGCGCCACGACTGCGACCAGCAGCAGCACCACGACTGCGACCCGCAGCACAATCAGCACCACCAGCGGCACGACTGCGACCAGCAGCCGCACCGCGCCTGCGACCGGCAGCACCACCCCCACGACGGCGACCAGGAAATTCAACACTGAGACCAGCAGCACTAAGACCACTGCCGCGACCAGCAGCACCACGACAGCACCACGACCGCGGCCAACAGCACCACGACCACGACCAGCAGCACCACCACGACTGCGACAGCGAACAGCAGAACCACCAGCAGCACCACTACCACGACTATGACCAGCAGCCGCACCATGGCTGCGACTAGCAGCACCACCACAACAACGGCGACCAGGAGCGCCAAAACTGTCCGTGCTCCTGGCAGAGCAACGCATGCGCATCATAACCTTCAATCATAGAACGTATGCGCCCCAGGGAACTAGAACTTATGGCCTGAACCTGGAGCGAAACGAAATCATTCGAAGCAGACGTGCGCTTCGAAGCGGCGCCGAGAAGGATCTTCGAGTTTCCTCTCGGGGGGTGCCCTCCGACCCCCCTCCCCGGCGCCTCTCGTGGCGAGCCGACCCTAGGAAACAGAAAGGGGTGCTTTCGGCCACGCGGCCGGGACAGATGTTGACACATCGTGCCCCCCCTCCCTTGTGGAGATGGTGGCGGGTCGGGCCCGGGGAGCAGAACGTGGCGATATCGGCCACGCGTCCGGGGCAGAGGCGAATCAATTCCCCCCCCCCCCCCGGGCGCAGCTCCAGAGGCCCCCAAGCCCTTGGACAGGAGGCGAGAGCGGCTCATCCACGCCAGCTTCACGAGCAGTCGAGTAAAAGCGCGGGCAGCGGAAGCTGAACCGCCATCGCGCGACGCAGAGCTTCTCTCGCCAGCGAGATCACAGGAGAGAAAGGCATGGGCGCTGAGAAGCTGGTGGGCGCCTGCTGTCGGCGAGCGGAAATAAAGCGCGGGCCGGCAGCAGCTAGCGCGGAGCTAGCGACAGCATCAGCGCGAGCTGGCCTCTGGGTGACGACAACGACGGATCCCGCCTGAAACTTCCTTGTGGCCCCGTTGCAGCCCTTCCTGGCCCCCGCTTGTTCGCGCCCGTCGTGGCCCCATCTGCATGCCCTTCGTGGCCCCGCTGTCGCCTTTTGTGGCTCCATCGCTGCCCTGCGTGGCCCTGTTACTACCCTCAGTGGCCCCGTCGTTGCCCACTGTGGCCCCGCAAAATCTGCCCTTCGTGGACCTCGGTCGTTCACGCCCTTCATGGCCCCATGCGCACGCCCGTCGTGGCCCCCTTCCTGACCGTCGTGACCCCGCTGTCGATCTCGTTATCGTTCTCGCTCTCGCTTTCGCTCGTCGTCGTCGTCGTTGCCGTCATCGTGGTCGCCGTCGCCGTCGCCGTCGCCGCCGTCGTCGTCGTCGTCGTCGTCGTCGTCGTCGTCGTCGTTGCCGTCGCGGTCGGTCCCCTGTCCGTCCCTCTTGGGGTCAAGTTGCCGCCGATCAGCGCTGCCGCTGGCCAGGCCGACGGTCCGCGGCCGCCCAGGCGCTTGCCGGGGCCACGCCTGCAGGGAAGAAATATATACCCCCCAATAGAGCACGGTCGACAACGAAGTAGGATGGTATCGAGGATTCGGGCAATGCACGTTGACGGGCACTCGAACACATAAGAGCGAACACTCTTAAAATGATTGTTGTTGTTGTTGTTGGTGGTGGTGGTGGTTGGTGGTTGGTGGTTGGTGGTTGGTGGATGCTAACTGTTAGCTTTTGACTTTTGGCTGCTAGCTGTTGGCTGTTGGTTATTGGTTGTTGGCTGTTGGTTGCTGGTTACTTGTTGTTGGTTGGTAACTGTTTGTTGTTTGTTGTTTGTTGTTGGTTGTTGGTGTTGTTGGTATTGTTGAAATCCCATTTCTGAAGAATGATTATCCCAGTGCGACCCTACCTACGAGTTGGAGCCTCTAGAAAAGCAACACTAGTAGGAGCGGTAAACGCCGTCCTCCTCCTTCTCCTCATCGTCGTAGTTAGTAGCAGTAGTAGTAGTAGTAGTAGTAGTAGTAGTAGTAGTAGTAGTAGTAGTAGTAGTAATACTAGTAGTACTAGTAGTAGTAGTAGTAGTAGTAGTAGTAGTAGTAGTAGTAGTAGTAGTAGTAGTAGTCGTAGTAGTAGTAGTAGTAGTAGTAGTAGTAGTAGTAGTCGTAGTAGAAGAGGAAGAAGTAGTAGTAGTAGTAGAAGAGGAAGAAGTAGTAGTAGTAGTAGTAGTAGTAGTAGTAGTAGTAGTAGTAGTAGGTGGTAATAGTAGTAATAGTAGTAGTAGTAGTCGTAGTAGTAGTAGTGGTAGTAGTAGTAGTATTAGTAGTAGTAGTAGTAGTAGTAGTAGTAGTAGTAGTAGTAGTAGTAGTAGTAGTGGCGCCAGAACCAATAGTGGATGCTGTGTTGCGCTATGCTATGCTATGCTATGCTATGCTGCGCAATACTATGCTGGGCTAGGCTAGGCTAGGCTATGCTGCGCAATGCTATGCTGCGCTATGCTGTGCTATGCTATGCTAAATTATGCGAAGGCTGCGCTACGCTGCGCTAAGCTAAGCTGAGCTAAGCTACGCTAAGCTCGGCTAGGCTAAGCTAAGTTAAGCTACGCTACGCTAAGCTAAGCTAGGCTAGGCTAAGCTAGACTGAGCTAGAATAAGCTAGGCTAAGCTAGGATGAGATAAGCAACGCTAAGCTAAAGGGACGTAGCTGGGGGAACCGCGGGGCGGATGCCGGGGGAACCGCCCGGGGCGATTTCCACTGCCCGGCCCATTTAAGCAAAGAGAGTAAGAACCCTTCTAGCCTTGAAGGTCGATCATAATGATCACAAGGTCGTGCTTGATCGCTTTGGCGGAGTCGAAGAACATCTTCATCATCGTGCGGTTGAAATCCGCGCTGTAGCGTTGCTTGCCGCCCATCTGGGTAGAGAACAACGTATCTGGGAGGAGGTCCTTGACACGCTGCCTGATGTATCGGTAATGGTGCTTGATGACGGTATTGGCGAGTGTGATGGAGCGTTGATTCGGAAGTGCCTCTTCTCCGCCCTTGCCTTTCCAGAAGTAAGTCATTCGTGATCCTTTGCGCGCCAAGCTTTTCCTGCAGTAGAGCGCGGTCTTGGTGGTGACAGGGTGCATGTGTCGTGCAACTTCGCGTGGTGCAATTTTGGCCAGGTCGTCGGAGATGCAGTCGGGACCAGGAGCCCGGTAGGGCTTAGCCTTAGCGAGGATGTCCTGAAGCTCATAGATGCTGGCGAAATTGTCAGTGCTCCTGGTGGTGTAGCTCGTGTCGTGTGTGTGATGGCCAAAGATCAGCAGTTTCTTGGTGTACTTCCATTCGGTGAAGGAGTCGCCGTTGTTTTTCGCTTCTATGGCAAGTTGGGCCTGCTCTTCCAAGAAGTAGTCGTAGTCTCTGTCGGTCAGTTTGACGATGCACTGCCTGGTGTTTCGGATCCACTGCTTGACGGTGTCGAAGAAGTACTGGTGGTCGAGATCGCTGTGGTCTTGGTGGGCGACGTAGTGGAGTTGGACGGTCTCGCGGTAGGCGTGCTGGATGGCTTCGATGGGCATCTGAAGGGCGGGGTACTCGTTTATGTATGCCAGTAGGTTTCGTGCTCGTCTTTTGGTTGCTGGGTGTTGCGGTCCGTCGTCTGAAGCCTTCCTGATGTACTTCGTGAACATCCGGCGGCACAGGATCAAGACCAGCGTTTCTTGTGATATGTATTATTGAAACTTCTTCTGGTCCTGTCGTGCGAAGGATCTTTGTGCTGCTTCCATGGTAGTAGTAGACGTGCTCGTCGTAATTCATGTTCCGGGTTGGGAGGGTCGTGGAATTGAGCACATCCTTGAGCCTGCGGGCCGCCTCGTCGGCCTTCAGCTGGTTCCTGTCGATCTTCGGGAAGAAATGCTTAGGTGCTGTAGGTCGAATGGTCCACTGCGCAGTTGCTGTGACTGGTGCGTGGTCCTCCCTGTTGCGGTCGTGCTTCTTCTGCTTCTTCATGGTCTCAATGTCGTTGAGTGTGTGGGCGTCTGTGATCTTAGGTGTGATCAACTCGTTTGCCAGGATGTAGTCAATTCGGTGCTTGTTGCCGCGTCCGTCGCGCCAGGTGCGGTGGTCCTCGCCGCTGGAGATCTTGGTATTGATGATCGTGTATCTTCCATCTGCGGCCGTCTCATGCAGCTTCTTGCCGTCGCCGTCCTCTTTCTGTGGAAATCCTTCGCCGCCAACCCATTGCGTCTGCACTTCGCCCACTCTGCCGTTGGCGTCGGCCAGGATGATGTCGGGCTTGCACAGTCGTACGTATCTGCTCAGAGCTTCCCAGTATTTGTTCTTGTCGTCGTCGTTCTTCTTGTTGTGTGGGGGGCGTGGCTGACGCAGATGGTTATGTTGACGGGGCTGGTCTCAATCTTGACGATGGGGACTCTGGGCTCGCTGACGAGTACGTCGAACTGGCTCGGCACGAAGTACTGGGGGCCATGTTTGCCATCTGCGAACGGCTCCTCTAGGTTTACCCAGAGCTCGCATCCAGCGTTGTAGTTGTCGTGGGGACTGCTGATGATATAGTAGCCGTTGCTGGTGGTGGTCCTCCGCTCGTTCCGCGCTTCCTGGAGGCCGACGATATGAAACTTGTGTTTTTGAAATTATCGTCGTAATGCTGGCCCTCTCCGCTGGTGTGCGATCCGTGCTGCTTTCGTGTGCTTCTTCTGTGGCTTGCTGTCGGATTCGCGTGCGCTCTCTGCGTTGTAAGTGGCGAAGTTCAGCTCCACGGTCGCGTCGGTGGCAGCTGTTGCGCGTGGTGCCATCAGGTGGTGCATTTCGGCAAACTCCGGCGGTATTCCAAATGGGAGTTTCTGTTCCACTCGCGTTGGGTAAGCAGCTCGGTCTGGATGTTCGCGCTGGAGAAGTCCTTCCCGTTGGTAGAACTTGGGTACTCTGATGATGTCCTTGAAGTTATACGGGGTGATGTCGTAGTCTTCGCCCTTGTCGCACCGTCTTCGAGTCCTTTTGGAGAGTCCGTCTGCTAGTTCGTTCCAAGGCATACCTTCGCGACTTGGCACGTGAACCAGGTTGACGTGGGTCTCGGTGCGCACCATGTCATGACGCATCTTCAGAAATCGTGATATATGCTCATATGCGGAGGATGTCGCTGTACCATTGCATATATTGGTGGCCGTTTCGCAGTCTGTGTGGAGGTAGGTGTGCTGGGTCTCTGCTGTCGCCGTGGGCCACATGAGCGCTTGCACGATGGCCATGATCTCGCCCGTTGTGTTCGTAATGCTGGAGTTGGGGATCTTCATGGTATGACTCTCGTAGACGATGCTGCTGTACGCACCTCTGAAGGTCCGTTGCTCGAATGTCTCGCCTTCTTGCAGCACTAAGAAAGCCCATGCGCAGCTCTCTGGTCGTCGCACGTTCTGGGACGCATCAGTGAAGATGTGCTTGGTGAGGTGCTGTCCATTTCCCTTTGGTGTCATGTTAAGCGCGTGCCGCGCTGCAGGATGTAGGTCGTCTCCTTCGACATGGTAATTGAGAATGGTGCCGTCGTCGCTCTGGTTCGCCAATGGCGCACCAGGAGCTTGAGATGATCTCAAGCTCCTGGTGTCTCCAAGGTCGCATGCGTGGTCGTTCTTCTGCTGCATGCCGTGGTATATGTCGATGCCGGTGTGTGGTTGCAGTACGTCTGTTGTTTTCTTGGTCGTGTGCGTTTTCTGTGCCTTCTTCTTGGCTCGGAACGGTTGCATAGCTGGGGTTGGTCGTCGTGTGTGATTGGTGGGTTCGTGTGCGGTATTGCTAGCTGCATCCGTTGGTGTGTTGTGCGTGGTTTGCATGTTGGTTGTCGTGGGTCGATGTCGAAATGGCAGCATCGCTATGTGCTTGGGCTTGTGGTGCTGGTACTTTTGTGGGTCTGCTGTTCGTGGTAGTTGCTGCATTGGCATGTGTGTAGTCGTTCGTGGTTGGGTGGTTCCGTTGGTGTCGGTGCCCAGGGATGCTGTCTGAGCTGCCGTCTGTGGTTTGGTAGAAATGTCGTGCTGTGTGTATTGGTGGTCGTTCGTGGTAAGCAATGGAGTGGTATGTGGAGTCGACTGCTGTCTGGCGTCATCGGGTGTTGTGGCATGGCCGCTTGGTTGTCGTGCGAGTCGGAAAGGTTGCATAGTTTGTCGTGGTAGTGTTGCTCGTGGCGTTGCTGGTTGTGGTCTTGGTAGTGGTGTTTGTGGTGTTACTGGTTGTGGTCGTACTCGTGGTTGGCGAGATGGTAGCTCTGCAGTGGGTGGTCGTTTGGTCGTTGGTAGCGTTGTAGGGGCGGTCGTTGCATCCGTAAGGTCTCCATGCACGGACTTCAAGTGGGGTTCTCGGCGGCCCCACCTCGTCCCGCTATGGCTAGGGGTCACAGTGCCCTCGGTGGGGGCGTGCCCCAGACCTTGTGCTTGCGCGAGGTGCGTGCTTGTGAGTGGGTCGTTGGGTAGTCGGCTTGTTGCTGGTGTTGTTGTTTCGGTTGTGGGCGCACTTGGGAGGCCTCCAAGCACCGACTTCAAGTGGGGTTCGTGGCTGCCCCACCTCGTCCCGCTATGGCTAGGGGTCACGGTGCCCTCGGTGGGGGCGGACCCCAGGCCTTCTGCTTGCTTCTGCTGGCGGTGAGGGTTGTCTCGGCTGCCCTTCGCTTCGCCGCTTGGGCGCTCGGGTAAGCTCCGACTCCGCCATGGGGGCGGTGGGGGTGGCGAGCTAGGGCGGACCGCGGGGGCGCGGGCGGTGGCCGCCCTACCCCCCCCCCCCCTGGCCCTCACAATCCCCCCCTGGTAGGCGCGGGCAGTGCTCGTCCTGCCTCCCCACCCTTCGAGCCCGTCTCGAAATTTGAGCCTTGCCTCGCCAGGGCAGCCGAGACGTGCACGCATGTCGGTTGTTCGTCTGTACGTTGTGCTCCGTCGTTACCTTCGTCTGTGCCGGTCCTCGCGTCTTCTAGACAGCTGAATCGGTTGTACAATGGTATTTGTGGGGGTGCTATTTGCCCTGTGGGTTGAGGCCGTCTTCTTTGTCGTTTTGGTATTTGCTTGTATTGCATCTGTCTTGATTCGTCTTCGTCAGGGCGGCCTTCGCTCTTGGTGTCGTAGCTGCCCATCGCGCCATCGTGCATGTCGTAGCTGCCCATCTCGTCCTCATGCAGGTCATCGCCTGCAAGTCGGTTGTGGGTTGTGGTGTTTCCGTTGTGCGACTTAGAAATTCGTCGTAGGCGTCGTTGTACTCGTGCAAATCGACGTCTAGTGAAATCGTCTTTATTGCTGCTGTCGTGGGGCGTGGCATTGGGTTCGTCTGAGTTGTCGTCGGTGCTGGTGCCGTCGTACGTTCTCCCATTCTTGGCGCTGTGAAAAAAAAAGGTCTCCTCGATGCCGTCGATCAAGTCGGGTGGCACGCTGCTGAGATTGTTGTCGGTGCGCTTGTCGGAACGATGATGAATTCGGTCGCCATGCAAGGCTGGCGCCTCCGAGCCAACATGGCTGTTCGCCTCTGATGCCAAGTCGGGCTGGGGTCGGTTGGGCCTTGGCGGTGTGCTCGACGTTGCCTCTCCTGGCCTAGCCCTGGGTGGCGTCGGGGTTTGAAAGCGCACGCGTCGGTTGCTACGTGGTGACGGACTTCCTGCTCGATGCGCGGTGTCCCAAAGATCAGCTGGAGGGAATCTCTCCAGTCCGACCGTATTTGTCACGCTGATGCGCTCACCGTTGGGGTAGATTCCCCACTGAACGGGCGCAATGCTACCGTTGCTAATCCCCGCGTCGGTCGGTGTTGAGTTGTGGTTGTTGTTATGGGCTGTTATCTTTTTTTAAGTGGCTGCGTTCGAGTGAATGTCGTTGTTGTCATGCGCGTCAGCAGTCCCCGAAGCTGTCGCTGACATGGCAGGGCCTAGATGTCGTGATCCCCCCTACTGGGAGAGGCTGCTGCACCGCGTTGCAAGTCGCCGCCACCGCAGGGGTCGGAAGGCTGGTTGCGTCGTGATATTCAAAGTAGCTGCTAGCGTTGGTTGGCGTCTCCGCCGTAGTCAGTCGCATGGTCGTTTGGAGCCGACCATGGGGCTCGGTGCGCTGGTGTTGGACTATCTCGCTGAGCCAGAAGCTCCTCAGCGAGGTCGGCCCTGCTCAGTTTTTTGAGTTGGCGGCGCCATCCGAGCCTTCGTCGTCGTAGGCTCGCGCGGCGACACGGTCTGTTGGGTCTAAAAATCCGTCACCAATATCATGTATGCGGACCTTCCTTGCTGGCTGTGCTGGCCGGTCATTGCGCTTTAGTGCGGATCTTGTCCGTGGTGTGGGCGCCGACTTGCTTCGCTCGGGCGTCCCTATGTGGCATCGGGGGCGGGGGGGGGCAGGACTGGTTGACGCGGCTGTGTCGGGGCAATTGCTGAGGGGATAGGCACCCGTGGCGGCGCGCGCGGCGCTGCGTCTTCATCGTCGTTGCTCAAGTCAATGAGCATGGCGGGTGTGGGTTGGGACTCTCCTGATGCAAGCTCGTGCTGTCTGGCTTCGTGTGGGGCGGAAAGTGGTCGAACCTCTGGGAATACGGTGGTTGCTGCTGCTGGAGTCGTTGTTTGAGCTTGTGGTCGGTACCCGAGTGGAGCTGGTTGCTCACTGGGCATGGGTGTCGAATTGGCTCGTTGCGTTGGGGTGAAGAATCGTGAGTCGGCTAGGTCAGGGTCCTAGTGGATATCGGGAGTGGGGGTTGGTCTTCCGTCGTAGCCGTCGCCGGCGATTGGCGTCGCTGCTAAGCTGCCGTCGGCCTCGTCGCTATCGTGGGTCTTCTGATCAGACGTGGTGGGTGTGTTGTCGGCAGTTTTATTCGTGTCTGGGCGTGGCGCCTGGGGTTGTGCCGCCGTCGGGTTGGGCATTGGTGGTAGTGGAGTCGTTGTGGAGAAAGGTAGCGCTGGCGCGAATTCCAGCTCGGTCAAGCTGAACTCGCTGTTGGTCGTCGATTGCGCCCTGTGGTCCAAGTGCGCGTTTTGCTCCATGATGACCAGCTGCATAGCGTAGGGCTCGAGGTCTGGGCGCATCTCGTCGAGGGGTCCTGGTAGCACAGCTTGTAGACATTGTGTCGTCTCGCGTTGAGCTTCCTTTTCCATCTCGTCTGCAAGGCGTTGCTCGCGTCGTCGGTCGTCCTCTGCCTCGCTGAACCTATGCAGTAGATCCATGACCGCCTGGCGGTCCATTTCCTCGTGGGTCTTCTCGGCAGTCGCAATAGCTTCTTCCAGTTGTTGTTGCTGTCGTAGGTGCCACGCTCGTTCTTCTTCCACTGTGAGCTGGGCTTTGACTTGCTGCTTCTCGTAGGCGATCTTCTGCTTGTACATGTGCATCTCGTTGTTCCGTGCCTCTTGGTGCTGCCATCCCTCGTACGTTTGGAACTGTTTCTTCTGGGCCTCCGTGAACTGCGCTTGCATTTCACCATGGGCTTCCAGTATTCGTTCTTGGACGTGTGCTTGTCCTTCTTGTTACATTTCCGCCCTCAAGTATCTCATGGTCTGGTGGTGCTGCTGCTCCATCTCGCTCCGGCTCTGGATGTGCATGGCATGGAGTTCTTCGGCTTCGTTTTGTACTTGCTGCTCCTGGCGCTTCATCATCTCCTTCTTAAGCTCGTCATGTTGGGCCTTCGCTTCGTGGATATTCTGCCTTTCCGTCTGGAGTTCAGCGCTTTGATGCTGTTGCAGTTCGCATGGTCTGAGATGCAATTGATGCCGTTCTTGATGGAGTCCTTCTATTTGTTCGCGGGCCTTGGCTTCATGGCACTTGTTCTGCTGCATCTTGAGGTGTCGCTGAACTCGTTGCTGTGCCTCCTCGTTCTTGTTTGCTTCGGCTTCTCGGAGTTCAGCTCGCACTCGTGCTTTGTAGCTTTCAGCTTCCTTCTGGTACGATCCCTCCTGTCGTCGGAGGGCGCTCGTTGTCGCCCTGAGCGCCTGCTCCGCTGCCTCCTGCTCGTGGTGCTCGAGTTTGATCTGCATGTTCTTCATCTTCTCATTCGTGCTCCTGATCTCATCGCGCTGCTCGGCATTCTTCCTGCTCTGTGCCTGCTCCAGTGCCTTCTCTTGCTGCTGGTCCTGCATGTCGATCCTTTTGCGGATGTCGGTGATGAGCTTTCTGATGTCGTCTTTGTCGTGGTGCTGGTCGCTGTGGCGGCTTGCCTGCCGTGCTTTGCTGTCGTTCGGTTCGTCCTTGGTGGTGGCTCTTTCTTGGGATATGGCGTTCGCCCTCTCGTGCCCTTCGGGGCGCCCTCATCTTCTTCGTCGCCGTCGCAGCTGGAGTCATCTTGTAGTTCTTTCGTTCCCCTTATTTGCATGGACTCGCTGATCAGGGCCTTCAGGGCGACAATGTTCTGGTCGATCTGGTCACTCTCCTTGCCGAGGTCCTGCATCTGCTGGTTGATCTCGTTCTTGCGCTTGATCCGCTGGTCGACCTCTTGCCTGTAGCCTTGGGTTCGCTGTGCAGGCCCGGTGAGCATCGCCATGGTGGCCTTGGTGATGGCGATCTCGTTGTAGAGCTTTGACGCATCTACCTGCGCCTGCTGAGCTCCCATCACCTGGTCCGCGAGCCTCCCGAGCCCGTTGACCTTCGTGGTGAACCATGCCTTCTTGATGTCGTCCCAAGGGGGGGGGTCAGAAAAGCTCTCGTGCTCCTTCGCAACCTGCAGCAGCGCTGGGGCGATGGGCTCGACGATCGCGATCTGATTCTTCGTCAGGTGGGTCGCGTAGTTGGTGAAGTCGTCGGCTAGGTTGGATGCGCTGGAGCTCTGGTTGCTTCTTCGTCGTCCCGATGCATTCCTTGATGCGCTTCCTCTCCATCTGCCGTTGTCCTTCTTGTGGTTGTTGTCGTTATGGTAGTTGTTGCCGTGGTGGTTGTAGTTGTCCTGGTAGTTCTGGCCGTAGTGGTACTGCTGAGGCTGCTGTCGCTGCTGGTGCTGCTTGTTGCCTTGTGGTCGGTCTCTTGACCTTGGTCTCCATGGCCATGGTTGAGCGCCGACAGGGGGTCCAGCTGATCTTCCACTCGCCATGGTGGCGCTGGGGCTGCTGCGCGCTGTGGCAGTGCTGCTGCGCTGGGGCTGCTGCGCGCTGTGGTGGCTGCTGAGGATGTGCGCAGCGTCCAGCACGCGGAAGAGGGTCCTGGCGTTGGCCCTATTTTCCTGCTGGCGCCTGTGCCAGGCGGGCTCGCCCTCTCGGGGCGTGGCGCCTCTGCGCCGCCGCGGCTGCGGCGCCGATGGCGCGCTGCGAGCGGCCGCGAGCGGCGGGGGCGACCGACGAGACGACGGCCCCGCCCCGCCTCAGCCCGCGGCTCCTCCTCCTCTTCCTCCTCCGCCTCCTCCTCCTCCTCCTCGTCCTCGTCTTCTTCCTCCCTCTGGCCGCCGTCCATCCCTCTCCTCTCTCATCCCTTCCCGGCCCGTCCCGCCCCCCCCCCCCCCCCCCCCCCCTGTCCCCATCCTCGCCCTCGGGCCTCTTCCCTCCGCGCCGCCCCGAGCCCTCCCGCGCTCGGCCCCGCCGCCGCCGCCGCGCAACGTGGCGCAGCACCTGCTGAGAACCGAGCGCTGCAAATCTGCGAGTGCGTCGCGAGCAACGCCTGGCCTGCGCGTCGGGGTGCGAAATGGCCGACGCGACGCAGAGATACGCGCGCGCGGGCATGAATCCCACCAGCCCTCTGGGCGTAGGTGATCTGACGATATCTTTCTTTCCTCTTCCACGGGGGCCCCTCTTCCCGCCACCCCCTTGCTCCCAGAGATCTCTCTCTGTTCACCCTGGTTGCTCGGTCTGTTTCAGTAGATGTGTCCCTTCGCCCCCTTTCCCGTCAGCTATCGCGGTCAAGGTCTCCGAACAGGCTGGTGGGATACTTTTCTGCTCGCGAGCGACGCTGTCAGCCGCGCGCCGCATGATAAAGTCGGAAGAGAAGCGCAAGCCCTGCTGTCGCAAGTGTGACGCGGAAAAGGGCCACGAGGGTGGCGAAAACTATAGAGCGGAGACAGAGGCAGACGAAAGCGAAGCGGCCGAGGAGAAGAGGCAAGAGGCGATGAAGAGCGGAAGAGAAGAACGAGGGACGAAAAGACACGGAAGAGACGGCGGGCGCGCAGGGGATCAGGCTCAGGCGACGAAGAGGTCGAAGTACCTTGCCGAAAAGCGAGGAGTTGAAGTACGGGGGGGGGGGCCGCGAAACCACAGACGCACACCAAGCGCACGTGACGTGCAATCCAGCAGGCCGTCTCCAGGGCCACAGGATGAGCCGAATGGTAAGCGCCCTCCAGAAGCCACCAGGAGAGCACCCAAGTGCGACGAGGAGGAGGGCCGAAAGGGTAGCCCAGTGGCGACAGTGACAAATCAGCCCAGCCAGGGGGGCTGGTGGGGATACTTTTTTTAGATAACGGCCGCGGGCGGAAGCGCCGGCGGCGTGTCAAATCGAAGCGGGGCGCGAAACTGGTGGGGATACGCGAAGCGTGAAGAATTCATAATTTTCTCGAAAGGCGCTGTTCAAATCGGTGCTGGCGGGGAACACGAGGGCTCGGTCACCCCTCAAGGGAGCGCGAGGGATCTGGCTGACATGGGCGCAGTCTCTCTGCAACGTCGACCAAAGCATCCCCTTTGGGTGGGAAGCGGCAACGAATCCTGCCATCGCCCACGCCATGACGCGCTTGAAGACGAAACCAAGACGAGGATAACATCGGGTGAAAAAATCGAGAATCTCTGAGATGCCTCGGGCGCCGAGGCCTTCTCAGAGCGTTCCGGAAAGCGTTTTAGAACGATCTGGAGCAGACTTCTTCTCGTCCCAGCCCCTTCCGACGCTTGCTGCCCAGACCTCGGCGCATTCAATCCCGGCGTTCTTCCAATCGCAGCGTGGTGTCGCCGACCGACCGGGGGCCCCGGGGCCACCTGCAGCACTGCTCCGGGA
>CAUYUJ010022243.1:44297-82889 GCA_963575745.1 Prorocentrum cordatum
GGCGCCGCCAGGGGGGCCCCGGCGAGTTTTCAAGAAATCCGCGCGGAGCGCCAAAAGTTTATATGTATTCGGGAGCGGCCAAGAGGGGGGTGTCCAAGAGGGGGGGGTGCAAATCATGACCGGCGGCATGTGCGCGGCCCAGCGAGGGGGCCAGGGACGTAATGAAAAACGAAGAGGCGCCATGAGATCTGGGGAAATATCTTGGCCCCCGCCATGATATTCCCCCCCCTAGTCATCACCCCCCTCTTTGCCGCCCCTGGTGTATGGCCATTTTTCTTCTTCGAGGCCAACTGGCCCGTGCCAAGCGCACGTGCGTGGGGTGTGGGGTCGCCCGTGGCTCGGCGCTCGCCATTGGGAGCGGAGGCGCCGAGGGGGGAGGGCCTGCAGTGGTTGGCCAGCCCACGAGAAGCACTCCACAAGAGACCCAGTCTGGAGGCCCCAGGAGGAGGAGGAGGAGGAGGAGAAGGAGAAGGAGGAGGAGGAGGAGGAGGAGGGAGGAGGAGGAGGAGAAGGAGCAGGAGGAGGAGGAGGAGGAGGAGGAGGAGGAGGAGGAGGAGGAGGAGGAGGAGGAGGAGGAGGAGGAGGAGGAGGAGCGTCACGCTCTTCGTGGCACAACCATCAGAACCCCAGAAACCCAGGGCAGGAGGAGGGAGAGGAGGAGGCACACTGGGGGCAAGCGGGGTGCTTCTCGGCGTGGGTCTCCGCTGCAGTGCGCACGCCCGAGTCCCATGCGCCCGCTCCTGCTTCGGGAGCCTACCCCGGCGGCGCGGCGCGCAGGAGAGGGTGACGGGGCGAGGGGGCGGCCTTCTGAGGAGCCAGAAGGCCTTTCTAAGCCTCTGGCCCTGTTTTCCCAGGCCGAGCTCAGCCCCCCTCGCGCCGACTCCGGCCGGCAGCGCCTCGAGACCGAATCCGGCTGGGCAGGCTGTCCGAGCTGCGTCCAGCCGGGGCGGCGAGAGCGCGAGGCCCCTCGGCGCGCCGCCAACTGCGGCCCGTCGTCGACGCCGTCGGGGCCCTTCGGCGCGCCGCCAACTGGTTGCAGGGGTGCCGATCTGCTGCCGAAGTGGTCCGGCAGATGCCGAGCACACTGGTGGCGTCAACGCGTGGCGCAAAGGGGCCCAGACATCTGCCCGCTCCAGTTTTTTCGATGCGTGGGCCCCGGAGGGCTGGACCACTTCCCCAGGGCCGGCTTTTGTTCGCCTCGAGTCGTTCTGGACGGCCCCGAAGCGCAGCGAGGGCCTCCAGAGGCCGAGCATAGCCCAAGCCCGGCCACTCCAATCTTTTTGCAGCGTCGGATCTCTGGGTCCGTCCGAGTCTGGGGGAGGGGAAAGAGGAGGGGAAGGAGGACGGGGAGGAGGAGGAGAAGGAGGAGGAGGAGGAGGAGGAGGAGGAGGAGAAGGAGGAGGAGGAGGAGGAGGAGGAGGAGGATCTCGGGCGAGTCGCCTGCGTTCCGAGCGAGGCGCGGGGGGCGCGCATCGGCGCTCCCCTCCGAAATTAAACATTAAACACTTCTGGGGGACCTCGCTTTCAAACCAGCGGCCAGGCGCGCCGCCGGGCCTCCCACCTCACGAGCGGCGACAGCGTACCCAGACCCCCGACGTCGTGATTTTTTCACAACGTCGACCCCCAGAGGTCTGGACCCCTTCCCCGGGACCGGTTTTTCGTCCTGAGTCGTTTTTTGACGGTCCCGAGGCCCGGGAAGGGCCTCCAGAGAGCGAAAATAGCGAAAAACCTCCCGCCGTGATTTTTTCACGACGCGAGGAGGTCTGGGTACCCAGACCCCCTCGCGCTGTGGCAAAAATCACGGCAGGAGGTTCTGCGCCACGCTCGGCCCCTGGAGGCCCTTGCTGGGGCCTCGGGACCGTCATCGGACGACTCTGGATGAAAAACTGGTCCTGGGGAAAGGCTTCAGGCCTCTAGGGGTCGACGTCGTGAAGAAATCACGAGGTCGGGGGTCCGGGCATCCACATCCACGCCCTCGCGGTCTGGGCTTCGATGGGCGCGACCCCGCGGATGCGCGGTCGCACGGGCGCGTTCCGCGCGGGGCAGCCGCGAACAAAAAGCGCACGTATCCGCGGGGTCGCGGCCAGGGGGCCCGGCCCGCGAGGCTGCGGACGCGGACATGTTGTCTTTCGCCCCCCCCCCCCGCGCGTGCAACGCCCACCCCTGGACACTGGGCCTTTCGACAGAAGCTGCTCCACAGACCCGGTCCTCCGACGGCATTGTCTTGCCTGGCTTCGCTTGGCTTCAAGTGATCAGGCTCAACTTGCCTGGGAGCGCAGTGCAGTGCCACGCCTTGAGCAACTCTGTGCGAAGCAATGCGCCGTAAAGCAAATCCAGTATAACACACGGCAGTGTGACAAACTGGTGCAAAGCAACGCGTTGCACTGCAACGCGCTGCAAACCAATGCAACGCAATGAATTACAACACAAACTTACAGCACGCAATACTGCAATGTGACTCGGTGCAACACCATACAAACCATTCCAACACTTTGGCAAACAACGCACCAACACGCAAACGCGATGCAATACTCATGATGGCCGCGAACCAAGCCGAAAACCAAGAGCCGGCTCTGGAACCGAACGGGCAAAACCGTACCAACCGACCGAACCGAACCAGCCGAACCCGACCGGCCTGCTATGCGAATCGAACCAGCCGAACCGAATCGGCCGAATCGAACCGGCCTGCTGCACGAATCGAACCGGCCGAATCGAACCGGACCGGTTGCTGATTGATTGATTGTCGCGGGTGTGGGCATCTGCCTGGTCATGGGCGCAGCGCGGGGCGACGACCACGACGAAGACGACGACGAGGACGACGACGACGACGACGACGACGACGACGACGACGGCGGCGGCGACGACGACGACGACGACGACGCCGGGCACAGGGGCCGCGTTCGTGGGACGCACAGGGCCCCCCAGGGGCAGGCAGCGGCCAGGGGCAGCCAGCAGCAGAGGCCCCGAGCACGGCGAGCTCGACGACGACGTGCGCCGAGTAAGACGACCCCTCTCAGGACAGGACGCTCTCTCACAGAATCGTCAGGGCGGCACCCCCTCTCAGGACATGACCCTCTCTCGCGACATCCCTCCCCCCCCCCCCAGGGCCTCCCACCCCACCCCTCCCCTCAGGATCCACCCTCATGACCCAGGTCTCACCTCTTGGGGCCCTCCGTCAGGACCTCATCTCAGGACAGGGACCGAACATCACAGCCGCCGCCGCAGCCGCCGCCGCCGCCGCTGGCCGTCGTCGTCGTCGTCGTCGTCGTCGTCGTCGTCGCAGTCGCCATCGCCGTCGTCGTCGTTGTCGTCGTCGTCGTCGTCGTCGTCGTCGTCGTCGTCGTCGTGGTGCTCTTGGTTGTGGTCTTGGTCTTGGTCTTGGTCGTGGTCGTGGTCGTGGTCGTCGTCGTCGTCGTCGTCGTCGTCGTCGTGGTCGTCGTCGTGGTCTTGCTCGTGGTCGTGGTCGTGGTCGTGGTGGTGGTGATGGTCGTGGTCGTTGTCGTGGTCGTCGTGCTGGTGGACGTGGTCGTGGTCGTGGTCTTGGTCGTGGTCGTGGTCGTCGACGTCGTCGGCGTCGTCGTCGTCGTCGAGGTCGTGGTCGTGGTCGTGGTCGTGGTCGCCGTCGTGGTCGTGGTCGTGGTCGTGGTCGTCGTCGTGGTCGTGGTCGTCGACGTGGTCATCGTCGTCCTCGGCGCCGTCGTCGTCGTCGTCGTGGTTGTGGGCGTGGTCGTGGTCGTCGTCGTGGTCATAGTCATGGTCGTAGTCGTGGTCGTGGTCATGGTCGTGGTCGTGGTCGTGGTCGTGGTCGTGGTGGTCGTCGCCGTCGTGGTCGTGGTCGTCGTCGTCGTGGTCGTGGTCGTTGTCGTGGTGGTGGTCGTCGTGGTCATGGTCGTGGTAGTTGTCGTTGTCGTGGTCGTGAATGTGGTCGTGGACATGGTCGTGGTCGTGGTCGTCGTAGTCGTGGTCATGGTCGTGGTCATGGTCGTAATCGTGGTCGTGGTCGTCGTTGTGGTCGTTGTCGTCGTCGTACTCGGCGCCGTGGACGTCGTCGTGGTCGTTGTCGTAACGGTGGTCGTAGTCGTGGTCGTCGTCGTGGTTGTCGTCGTGGCCGTCGTCGTCGTGGTCATAGTCGTGGTCGTGGTCGAGGTCGTCATCGTGGCCGTGGTCGTGGTTGTGGTAGTCGTCGTTGTCGTGATCGTGGTCGTTGTCGTGGTCGTGGTCGCGGTCGTAGTCGCGGTCGTCGTCGTCGTCGTCGTACTCGGCGCCGTCGGCGTCGTGGTCGTCGTCGTGGTCGTGGCCGTGGTCGTGGCCGTTTTCGCGGTCGTCGTCGTGGTCGTGGTTGTCGGCATGGTCGTCGTCGTACTCGGCGGCGTCGTCGTGGTGATCGTCGTCGTGGTCATGGTCGTGGTCGTGGTCGTTGTCGTCGTCGTGGTCGTGGTCGTGGTTGTGGTCGTCGTCGTCGTCGTCGTGGTGATCGTGGTCGTGGTCGTGGTCGTTGTCGCCGTCGTCGTCGTGGTCGTGGTTGTCGTCGTGGTCGTCGTCATGGTTGTAGTCGTCGTCGTGGTCGTCGTCGTGGTCGTCGTCGTACTCGGCGCCGTCGTCGTCGTGGTCATGGTCGTGGTGGTGGTCGTCGTCGTGGTCGTGGTCGTGGTCGTCGTCGTCGTCGTCGTGGTCGTGGTCGTGGTCGTCGTTATGGTCGTGGTCGTGGTCGTGGTTGTCGTCGTGGTTGTCGTCAAGCTCGTGGTCGTGGTCGTTGTCGTGGTCGTGGTCATGGTCGTGGTCGTCGTCGTACTCGGCGCCGTGGTCGTGGTCATGGCCGTGGTCGTAATCGTCGTCGTGGTCGTGGCCATGGTCGCGGTCGTCGTCGTGGTTGTCGTCGTGGTCGAGGTCGTCGTCGTACTCGGCGCCGTCGCCGTCGTGGTCGTGGTCGTGGTCGTGGTCGTCGTCGTGGTCGTGGTCGTCGTTGTCGTCGTCGTGGTCGTGGTCGTGGTCGTGGTCGTGGCCGTCGTCGTGGCCGTCGTCGTGGTCGTCGTCGTGGTCGAGGTCGTCGTCGTGGAAGGCCCGCCAGGAGGCCGGCGCTGGAACCAGCCCACAGAACAGTCTGCTGCGGCCGCCTCGGGCCCTCGGAGCCTCTCGGGCCCCTCGGGGCCCTCCTCGACCGTGGTCGTCGGCGCCGTCGCCCTGGGAGTCCACCCTCGGGCCCCCCTCGGGCCCCCTCTGTGCCCCTCTCGGGCCCCCTCGGGCCGCCCTCGGGCCCTCGTCGGGCTCTCCTCCTCGGGCCCCCCTGTCAGGCCCCCCCTCTAGGGCCCCCTTCCAGCTCCCCTCGGGGCCCCCCTTGGGCTCCCTTCTGGCCTTCCTCGGGCCCCCTCAAGGCTCATCTCGGGCCCCTCTCGAACAGTTTTCGGCCCTCCTCGGGCCCTCGTCGGGCCTCTCTCGGGCCCCTTCGGGACCCGTCGGGGCCCCCCCAGGCTCCTTCGAGCCCCCCTCAAGCCCCCTCGTGCCCCTCGGGCCCGCTCGGGCCCCCTCGAACTCCCGTGGGCTCACTCGTTTCCCTTCGGGCCATCAGGCCCCCCCTCGGATCGTCGTCGTCTGGGCCCCCCCCTCGAGGACGACGACCACGACGACGCCGACGACGCCGACGCCGACGCCGACGACGACGACGACGACGACGACGACGACGACGACGACGACGACGACGACGACGACGACGACGACGACAGCGACGGCGACAGCGACGGCGACGTGGATATCGACGACGACGACGCGGACGACGACGACGACGACGAGGACGAGGACGAACCAACCCGACCGAAACCTGAAAACCGAACGGGCCGAACCAAACCGACCGAAAACCTGAAGACCGAACCAGCCGAACGGGACCAGTCTGCGACCCGATCCGAACCGGCCGAACAGAACCTGTCTTGGACGCGAACCGAACCGGCCGATCCGGACTCGGTGCGCGTCGAACCGAACCGAGCCGATTTGAACCGCGGCTTTCATGAATACTGCACAGAACAATGCAGCACACAGAAGTGCAAAGCAGGGCGGTACAATGGCAAACCAGTGCGCGCCAACGCACTGCAAAGCAATGCGGTGCGATCCAACGCAGAGCGACACCTTCCTCGGGGGAGCTGGTGGGCTCCTCGAGGTGCTGCGGGCGGGGCGGTCCCCAGCCGAAGCACCGAACGCCCCGGGGGAACCCGCGAGGGCCAGGGAGCGGGACCCGCCCACACGGTGGCCAGCTGCCGCCTGGCACACACGACAGGCGAGGACGCCTCAGGCAGAGCGCCCCACGAGGGGGGGGAGCACCACACAGCGCGACGAGAGACCACGGCCCCGGGGATGGCATTCGAGAGCTCTGGAGGCACCCGCGCCGCGGAGCGAGCGTTTCGCCCGAGACATCCTCAACAAATTATGAAACACGAGCGTTTCGCTCGAGACATCCTGCCAACAAACCCAAGGACATCCTGGAAGAACAGGCGAGAATGAGCCGAGACCTCCTCGAAACTCCTGGACGCCAGAGAGGCCTGCGGAGGAGGAGCACCACGAAACGCGACGAGAGGCCGCGGCCCCGGGGATGGCGCCGAGAGAGCTCTGGAGGCACCCGCGCCGCGGAGCGCGCAGGACGCCGGAGGCCTGCGGAGGGGGGGGGGGCTGCCGCGCCGCACGGCCGAAGGGCGCCGAGCAGCCCGCCGAAAGGGCTCGCGGCGCCCTTCGGCGCGACCTCTCCGCGAGAGGCGGGCGCGCGCCGCCTCTCACTGCACGGAGCAGCACGCCGGCGCGCCGCCCGCCGCCTCGGGACGGCCAGCCCCCCCCTTTCTCCCTCCCTCCCTCCCTCCTCCTCCTCCTCCTCCTCCTCCTCCTCCTCCTCCTCTTCCTCTTCTTCTCCTCCTCCTCCTCCTCCTCCTCCTCCTCCTCCTCCTCCTCCTCCACTCCTCCTCCTCCTCTCTCCTCCTCCTCCCCCTCCCCCTCCCCCTCCTCCTCCTCCTCCTCCTCCTCCTCCTCCTCCTCCTCCTCCTCCTCCTCCTCCTCCTCCTGCTGGGGCGCCGCGGGGCAGTCGGAAGGGCCACGGCAGGGCTGAGCCCAAACGGTGTTCTTCGTGTTCGCTTTGTTGTCGTTTCCCGTCGTTGTGTCTTCCGTCCGCCGTTGCCGCAAGACGAGGTCGAGACGAAAACGGCCCGCGAAATCGCCCAAACACCGTTTAGGTCCAGCTCTGGGTCACGGCTCCAAGCACGTCGTTAACCAGGGTTCACCAACCACATCAGCACCCGACGCCCGGTCAGCATAGCACACACACCATGATTCTGCTTCTTCTTCTTCTTCTTCTTCTTCTTCTTCTTCTTTTTTTTCTTCATTTGCGTGGGCGCGGGACCCACTTCTCCACACCGGCGTTGTCCAGAGGGGCGAGAGCAGGGAACACCAGGGGTGGTAGGCTTATCAGCACGAGAGCGTTTCTTTTCTTCGGCGTTTCGACAATGGGCGGAAGGGGGGGAGGGGGGGTCTGGCTCCGGACCTCTGCTTAATGCGACTATTTGCAGCAGGGCGCCCATCATGGGGGAGGCTCCACCTGCTCGAAACAGGCGCCCAAAGACAGCCAAGATCTACTCCATGAGGGGGGTGAGTGGGGGGTGCGAGGGCCCGCGCCGATTGGCAAAACAATTACGCCACCGAGGAACCCCACATACTCATTTTTAATCTTATGTGCTTGCTTGTCATTATCATCTATGTGAAGCTGAAGGAGTCCATGACAGCTGCGTCGGTCATGGACTCCTTCAGCTTCACACGCGGAGGCGGCAGTGCGTCAATGGGACATTTGGGCGGCATGAGCGGCGTGGGGGGCAAGGCAGCGTCTGCAATATTCAAGCAGATTCGGGCCAAGATGTCTACAGTTCTGGCGTGATGATGCAATCTGGCAAGCATATGGGGCCGCGCTGAGGGACCACTCGCTGAGAAAATGCCGCACCTGGCACGCTCTCCGACCCTGGCACGCATAGAGACCGCGGTGAGAAACCACCCCGTGCGCACCCCCTCTGGTGTCGAGAAAGTGCCACGCCTGCCACGCTCTCCTACCCTGGCACGCATAGAGGCCGCGCTGAGGGATCTCCCCCTGTGCACCTTCGCTGGTGTCGAGAAAGTGCCACCCCTGCCACGCTCTCCGACCCTGGCACGCATAGAGACCGCGCTGAGGGGCCACCCCCTGGGCACCCTCTTTGGTGTCGAGAAAGTGCCACCCCTGCCACGCTCTCCGACCCTGGCACGCATAGAGACCGCGCTGAGGGACCACCCCCTGCGCACCCTCTCTGGTGTCGAGAAGGTGCCACCCCTGCCGCGCTCTCCGATCCTGGCACGCATAGAGACCGCGCTGAGGGACCACCCTCTGCGTACCCTTTCTAGTGTCGAGAAATGGCCACCCCTGCCACGCTATCCGACCCTGGCACGCATAGAAACCGCGCTGAGGGACCACCCCCTGCGCACCCTCTCTGGTGTCGGGAAAATGCCACACATGCCACGCTCTCCGACCCTGGCGCGCATAGAGACCGCGCTGAGGGACCACCCCCTGCGCACCCTCCCTGGTGTCGGGAAAGTGCCACCCCTGCCACGCTCTCCGACCCTGGCACGCATAGAGACCGCGCTGAGGGACCACCCCCTGCGAACCCCCTATGGTGTCGAGAAAGTGCCACCCCTGCCACGCTCTCCGACCCTGGCACGCATAGAGACCGCGCTGAGGGACCACCCCTTGTGCACCCTCTCTGGTGTCGGGAACATGCCACCCCTGCCACGCTCTCCGACCCTGGGACGCATAGAGACCGCGCTGAGGGACCACCACTGCGCACCCTCCCACCCCCGCCACGCTCTCCGACCCTGGCGCGCATAGAGACCGCGATGAGGGTCCACCCCCTGTGCACCCTCTCTGGTGTCGAGAAAGCGCCACCCCTGCCACGCTCTCCGACCCTGGTGCGCATAGACACCGCGCTGAGGGACCACCCTCTGCGCACCCCCTGTGGTGTCGAGAAAGTGCCACTGCCACTCTGCGAGCGTGTCACGATAGAGGCCGCGCTGAGGACCACTCTTTGCGCAACCCCGTGGCGTCGAGAAAGTGCCACCCGCGACGATCTGCGAGCGTGTCACGGATAGAGGCCGCGCTGAGGGACCACCCTCTGCGCACCCCCTGTGGTGTCGAGAAAGTGCCACTCCTGCCACGATCTGCGAGCGTGTCACGGATAGAGGCCGCGCTGAGGGACCACCCTCTGCGCACCCCCTGTGGTGTCGAGAAAGTGCCACTCCTGCCACGATCTGCGAGCGTGTCACGGATAGAGGCCGCGCTGAGGGACCACCCTCTGCGCACCCCCTGTGGCGTCGAGAAAGTGCCACTCCTGCCACGATCTGCGAGCGTGTCACGGATAGAGGCCGCGCTGAGGGACCACCCTCTGCGCACCCCCTGTGGCGTCGAGGAAATGCCACTCCTGCCACGATCTGCGAGCGTGTCACGGATAGAGGCCGCGCTGAGGGACCACCCTCTGCGCACCCCCTGTGGCGTCGAGAAAGTGCCACTCCTGCCACGATCTGCGAGCGTGTCACGGATAGAAACCGCGCTGAGGGACCACCCCCTGCGCACCCTCTCTGGTGTCGGGACAGTGCCACCCCTGCCACGCTCTCCGACCCTGGTACTGTGCTGTGCTGAGCTGAGCTGTGCTGAGCTGTGCTGTGCTGTGTGTGTGGGGGGAGTGTGTGTGTGTGTGTGTGTGTGTGTGTGTGTGTGTGTGTGTGTGTGTGTGTGTGGGGAGACGCGGGTGCGAAGCGGCAGAGAAGAAAACCAGAACCCCACGAAACATGTGGGGCATGAATAAACAAATCATCACCACCCGACGGCCGGTCAGCACAGCACGCAACATGATCATTCTTCTTCTTCTTCCGCGTGTGCGCACGGCTCGCTTCTCGACGCCGGCGTCGTCCGCAGGGGCAGAGGGCGGGGAGCACGAGGGCCCTGGGCCCCGCCGCGGCCCCCTCTCTGGCCGGACCCCTGTGTGCCCCCCCGAGGCGCTCGGGGGTGCAGTGAGGAGGAGGAGGAGGAGAAGGAGGAGGAGGAGGAGGAGGAGGAGGAGGAGGAGGAGGAGGAGGAGGAGGAGGAGGAGGAGGAGGAGGAGCAGGGGGAGGAGGAGGAGGAAACTGACCGAGGTCGACCGGTACTCCGGCCCGCGCCCACAGGAGCCCGACCCCCGGTCAGCACGACCCTGGTTTGGCGGACGATCAACACGCACCCATACCCATAGCCAGTCCTTCTCCCTCCGACCTTCCCACGGGTATGGGTGTGTGTTGTGCGTTCGTCGTGGTTCGCAAGGCTCGACCTAGACGGCGCCCGCAAGAGCCTGAACCCTGGTCAGCACGACCCCGGTTCACAAGGCTCGACCTAAACAGTGTGTGACGACGGCGACGATGAGGATGGGCAGGTGGACAGGGAGGAGCACGAGTAGTACGAGGACGAAACGTGGGCCTTCGAATGCGTGCGGGGCTGCGCCCGACGTGTGCTCGCCGTTTGGGCTGGCGGCGGGGCCCAAGCGGCGAGTTGTGTTGTGATTCTCTCCGTTTTCGTTTCGCGTTCGTTTCCCTTGTTCTGTCGTCGTTCCGCCTTCCGCTGCAAAACGAAATCAAGACGACGCGTGTTCGCTTCCCTTGTTCTGTCGTCGTTCCGCCTTTCGCTGCAGAACGAAATCAACACGACACGTTTTCGTTTCCCTTGTTCTGTCGTCGTTCCGCCTTTCGCTGCAAAAGTAGGGGAACAAAAAATGACATAAACATGAAAACTCGGAGGTCCGCGCGGATTTCTCGGATCGGCGCTGGGCCCCCCCGGCGGCGCCTCCGGCGCCGCCCCTGGCGCGCTCCGCGCGCCAGGGAGGGGGGTCCAGCGCCCATCCGAAAAATCCGCGCGGACCTCCGAGTTTTTATGTTTATGTCAATTTTTGTTCCCCCAAAAACAAATCAAAGCGGTCCACGAAAGCGCCCGAACCAAAACCTGCTCGTGCCCTGCTTGCTCCTCCAGCTCCAGCCGCGGCTTGCGCCAGGGCCTGGTACTTGGGCGCTCCGCGGTGCGCCTCGGGGTCCCCCCCCCTCGTCTCAGGTCGGGCCTGTCCCCCTGCGGGGGGATTGTGAGCGAACAAAATAAAGATAATCCAACAATACCCCAAAATGGGCAAACGATAATCAAACAATGGTCCACTCAACTGCCCCGCCACAAGAGGCCCTCGAGAGCCCCCCAAGAGGCCCACTGGGGGCCCCAAGACGCCGCCAAGGAGCCCCAAGAGACCCTCAAGAGGCCCCCAAGAGGCCCCTAGGAAGCCCCAAGGAGGCCCCCAAGAGGCTTCAAAGAGGCCCCATAGAGCGCTCGATGGCCGGCGGAATGAGCGAAGCGATCCGACGCCCCACCGGGAACGGCGCGTGAGATCCCCGCCGCATGGTCTGCACGAACTCAGTCCCCTCAATCTGCGCGCGCACGAACTCCTCGTACCAATACCCATTCCTCAAAGCGCTTGCAACCCCTCCTGGGGTCCTCCCCGCGGCCTGCTCATTCCGCCGGCCCGGGGGCCACAGCTGCGGAATGAGCGCTCTTTGGCCATCACTTTCGCTTCAGAACACACCTCGTTGGACATGTTCGTCTTCAAGGCGCCGCCGGCCTCTCTCAGAGGCCTCTCCGGGAGCCCGCTGACTCGATTTTGGAAGCCTCCAGATGCTTTCCTGGGGCGATCTTGGCCGTCTTCCAAGCCATTTTGGTCCAGTCTGGCAGTCCGCCCACCTCTCCTCGGCCCGCTTCGACCACAGAAAACCAACACGCAAAACACCTTGTAAAACACTTATGATTATGTCCATTCTGGCCTTGTCGAGCCTCTATTCTTGCCTCGTTTCGAGCTCACGTACGTCTTCGCAAGCTCTTGGAAGCACGTTGGTATCAGCGGGCGCTCTCTGCGGCTGTCCTCCACGCCTCCCGACCCCGGCCTGGGCCGTCTGGCAGCATTTTTTGGGCTTTCTTGGGCCGTCCTGGGCGCGCCCAGGGGGTCCCTGGAGTCCCTTTTGAGGCCCCCAAACTAACTCGGATCTCGTTTGTACGCCTCTCCGTATGCCCCTTCCTTTCCTCCACACCTTTGCACACCCTCAGGCGTCTTTTTTTAAAAAAATCATTTTCAGACTCTCTTAAGGCTTTCTGGCGTTCTTGGGGCTTTCTGAGAGCCATTAAGACCCCACTTTCGTATTTTTCCAGGCCCTCTGAGACCTTATTGTCCAATCTGGCGTTTTTGTCATTTTCCGGCTCTCTTGGGGCAGAGTCTTTAAGACCCCCCTTTCGTATTTTTCCAGGCCCTCTGAGACCTTACTGTCCAAGAATACTGGGGGGGAGCGTTCCCTATACGGTCGTACCTTCCCGGGCCTTCTGGCACCCTCTTGTCCAAGAATACTGGGCCGGAGCCTTGAATCCTTCCGCACCCTCACATCACACAGCCTGGCGCGCGCACGCTCCCAACAGACACCAGCCGGAGGCGCGGGTGAGAGGAGGTACACACCCACAGCACGAAGAGATTGCTGACAAAGCCCAGCCAAAGCTGAGTGAACACCCCCGCTACATCCCGATTTGCCCCCCCCCCCCCACGCAACCTCCGCGCTCCAGAGAAAAAGTGGGGCGGCGGTGTCTGCCCCCTCAGGGGCGTTCAATGAAATAATCAAACAATGGTCCCCAAACTATGTTTCACTATCTTTGAGTATTCCCCCTGTATCGTTAAAGGCTTAACGACTTCTGCCGTCCTTCGACTCGCGCTGGAGCGGCCGCGAAGTGCTCGAACTTTCCCTGGAGATCTCTGGATTTACCTGGATTTACCCAGATTTATCTAGATTTACCTGGATTTACCTCGATTGATCTGCATTCACCTGGGTTTATCTGGCTCGACTCTCACAAGTCGATTGGCGAAACGTCGACAAGCCCTAAGGGACTGTAGAGGGACAGGCCCGACTTGACCCTCGTCCCAGGAAGCGCGCGGAGGTGCGGCTCGACTCGGGCTCGATCTCGAGGCCCACGAAGAGAGAAGCGCGCGGCACGCGCGACGGCAGGCGCCCGGAAAAAACGAGCGCCGGCCCCGACCCCAGCATGATGGGCCAATTTTCCACCACCACTACCATAGGTAGGAGAGGGAGGAGGAGGAGGAGGAGGAGGAGGAGGAGGAGGAGGAGGAGGAGGAGAAGGAGGAGGACCTCTCCATCTTCCCTTCTCCTCCCCCGTCCTACGTATGGTAGTGGTGGTGGAAAATTTGCCCAGCACAGTACGGTCGGGAACTTTCTAGGGGAACAAGAGGTGACATAAACATAAAGACTCGGAGGTTCGCGCGGATTTCTCGGATCGGCACTGAACCCCCCTCCCTGGCGCGCGGAGCGCGCCAGGGGCGGCGCCGGAGGCGCCGCCGGGGGGGCCCAGCGCCGATCCGAGAAATCCGCGCGGACCTCCGAGTTTTCATGTTTATGTCACTTTTTGTTCCCCTACTTTTGCTTCGCGTGTCGAGGTGGCGGCCCCAGCGACACGCTGTGCCCTGTGAGCGGATAGCGTGTCGCTCCGCGCCGCGGGGCGGGAGGCTCGGAAAGGCTCGGGGCGTTGACAGCTGGGACCGGGGGCGTGGACTGCGTGTGGCTCCGAAGCGTGGTGGGCCAGAACCGGCGGAGCGACACGCCAAGCACCAGTTCCTGACCGCCTGAGAAAAAGCGAGCGGCGGCAGGAGCGAAAGCTGTCAGAGGTCCGCGCGGATGTCTTGGATTGGCACTGGGCCCCCCTCCCAGGCGCGCGGAGCGCGCAAGGGGAGGTGCCGGGGACGCCGCCGGAGGGGCCCAGCGCCGATCCGAGACAGAAAGTTCCGAAAGTGGATGTCTGTGCCGTTCTCTTCCCCGGAGAAGTAATGCGGGATGACGATTAATATTATCCTGGCAAAGCAACCTGACAGCGATGCGTAGAAGCATATCTGGAAGCATTGCCCTTGAGATTCATGTAGGAGTCCTGGTGTAGCATTCCGGTGTCCTCGCAGTCGCTCGTCCCCCTGCTCGTCCTCGCACGTAGGAGTCCTCGTCCTCCTCCTCCTCCTCCTGCTCGTCCTCCTTCTCCTGCTCCTCCTCCTCCTCCTCCTCCTCGTGCTCGTCCTCGTCCTCCTCGTCTTGCTCGTCCTCCTCCTCCTCCTCCTCCTCCTCGTGCTCTTGCCCCTGCTCCTCCTACAATTGGCTCCGGGCATTGACAATGTGGCCCGGGAATGGAGTTCTGGGAACTCGAAGAGCACGAAGTGGCCTACGGTTGGCTCCAGGCATTGGAAATGTGGCCCGGGAATGGAGTTCTGGGAACTCGAAGAGCACGAAGTGGCCTACAGCTGGCTCCAGGCATTCAAAATGTGGCCCGGAAATGGAGTTCTGGGAACTCGAAGACCACGAATTGGCCTACAGTTGGCTCCGGGCTTTCAAAATGTGGCCCAGGAATGGAGTTCTGGGAACTCGAAGAACACGAAGTGGCCTACAGCTGGCTCCGGGCATTCAGAATGTGGCCCGGGAATGGAGTTCTGGGACCTCGAAGACCATGAAGTGTGTAACTGTTTGTTACAACGACTTCCGCGGATTCTCCCCGGATCCTGCCCGGACCCCCATGGGGAGTCATGATGCTTTCTTTTGAGACCATTAGAAACCTATCAGTCTTCGCTCTTAGGTAAAAAATGGGAGAGAGCGATAAAACAATAGTTTTCTGCTTTTTCTGCACAGTTTTCTGACTTGAGGAGAACGGTAAAAAAAGAGTTGTCCAGCCCGCGGCCGGTTTTTTCTAATCGTCATCCCGGGCGCCGCCGCGTGAACACGACCCCCTGGTCATTTATTAATCGTCATCCTCCATATGAAGGGCAAGCTATCGTGGGGCGCGGTTTGTCCGCCCCTGGCCACGTCCTCGGGCTCTCGCCCTGGCTCCTTGTTGCCCCACGTGCCGCCGGTGTGCATGGAGAAGTTCAGCTTGCAGGTGCCGCCCAGCGTCGTGCCGTCGAAGGCGGTGTACTCCGAGGAGCAGCTCAGGCCGCCGACCGGCAGCTCGGTGTGGCCCAGCTGCGTGTCTCCGCCAAATGCGGAGTCGTAGCACACGATGTCCGCCACCGCGCTGAGAGCGGTCGGTGCGCGCTGTGCACCTAAGGGTACCCTACATGATAGCGCGCGTCCTTAGCAGGCGCGTTGGCTGCAGGGCCCATGAGGTATCGAGTCCAGCGCCTTCTCGCTCTTTGGGCCAAGTCCCTGCGCATCGTGCCTTCCACATACGAAGAAGGCGACGCAAGCAAGCGAATTTTGGAAGGGGGGGTCCATGGCAAGCCCCCGCCCCCCGCTCAACGGCGGTGGCTCGTATCTCGGGGGCGTCCATGAGAGGGGGCGTCCCACAGGGGGGGTCGCAAATCATGGCCCTTGGCATGTGCGTGGACGAGGAGGGGCCCAAGGGATGCAATGGAGTAGTGAGGGGGGACACGAAAACCAAGGAGATATCATGGCCCCCGCCAACCGCCAAGAGGTCGCGGTGGCTCCAGAAGTCGCGGTGGCTCAAGGTCAAGAGGTCGCGGTGGCTCACGAGGTCGCAGTGGTTCAAGAGGTCGCAGTCGCCGAAGCCATTTTGGCTCGAGACGTCGCGGTGGCTCAATGTCAAGCTCAAGGGTGTCGCTGGGGCGGCGCATTGCCTAGCGTGTCGCCGGGGCGGCGTACTGCCAAGCGTCTCACCTATCCAGTCCTACATCCCTTCCAACACAGCGCCGCCATGGCTACGCAGAGGGGCCTCGACAGCGCCTTCGCATCGACTGTCAAGCGAGGGCCTTCGGCGTCTCCTGTGAAGGAGGAGCTCGAACACATTCAACGCCTGAAAGAGACTTTGGGCTCTCCGACACCAGGGCCTGGATCTCAGGACGGCCTCGCCACCAGGCAATCCCCGAACATGGAGGTCTTTGATGCCACCAACGCGTTTTCAGAGAAGATGGACCGAATGGCCTCGGTCCGACCTCGAGGATTTCAAAAGCAGATCAACAAGGAGATCAAGGTCTGCGTCTCCGAAGATATGAACCCCTTGGAAAAGCTCTGCAACGAAATGGGCACTCGCGTCACGAAGCTGGAGTCTCAGACGTTCGTCCCGGACATTGCTGCCAACAGCGCCATCAAAGACATGCATAATAATATCAATCGTTTTGACCCCGCTCGACGTCGCGTTGCGTTTGTGGGATGGGCTGATGATGCCGACGCCGACGCGCGCATTGCCAAGATGGAGCCTTTTCTCCAAGACCATTTCAACGCGTTTCGACCTATGGTTTTGGGCAATAAGTATTATGGGCCGTATTCGGACAAAAGCTTGTCTAAGGGATCTTGGGTTGATTTCTCCAGCATGGACCTGGCAAAGTCGCCCCTATCCAAAGTAATCTCTTCTAAGGTCGAGCTTAGCACGGGCGACAAGAAACTATTGATCAAGACGGCCCGCGCGGAGTTGCAGCGCAAGCGGAATGACGCCATTCGCAAGGCCGAGTCGCTTATCAAGGAGTCCCCCGCCGCCAACGGCAAGGATGTCAGAATCGAGTGGAAGGTGCAGGACACGCGAGAGCGCCGCGTGACTGTGAACGGCATCGCGGCCATCGAGCAGGACGGGGACGTCGCCGCTGGCATGAGGAGGATGATGATGAGGAGGCGGAGGAGGAGGAAGAGGAGGAGGAGGAGGATTTCCAGGATTTGGGCCATCACGTAGTGATACAAGCATGCTAGCTCAGACTTTGGGAAACAGGTCGCGAGAGATACGATCAAGGTACTCGCGCCTGGCCTTGGTAATCAACTGTGGGCGGCAAGGATTCCCGAGCCCTCTGAGCTGGGCCTGACCGAAGAATCCGCATGAGCAGCAAAACCACACACCAAGGTCTTTGTGATAATGCATGGTGTGGGTGGGGTGCGTCCAACCTCCAGCCAAGTGTAAATTCCGCCCAGGGGGGGGGGGGGGGCGAGCTAACTTAGAACTGACTTGGGGCAGAGAGAAGCACTCACTTTTTAACCATTCATCCTCTGTTGCCAGGGGCGCTGAACTACGGCACGCTGAACACGACCTGCCATTTTCGGTCAGGGTGTGGGCAGACGCGAAGCGTGCTATAGCCTTCGGAGGCGGGGGGGCGAGGCGAGCGCGGGAGGCCTTCGGTGCCTCCTCTCGCTCCTAAGAGGCACATGTGGACTCTAGGGCGACGCGAAGCAACCGACGACGAACTAAGCGAGCCTTACGCTCAATCTTGTGAATTCGGAAACGCTCGGCCTCTGGGGCCCTGGCCTTGAGAGCGGCCTTTCCCGCGAGAACATCTACGCAAACGTTGCCCTGGATGAGCCAGGATGGCCAGCCTTGGGCCACAACATCGCTGCCTTCGAGGTGAGACGGGACTTGAAGTACTGACACCTGAAACGACGGGCGCGACTGGGCACGCAGCAGACTACCTATGGCTCGCCAGATGTCGGCCTGCGGCCCTGCTGGGGCCTCGAACACTCTGTCGTACCACCCTCGGGCAACCTCGGCACAATCGGTAACATATACAAGCCGCCCTTCGGAAAACCTGAGGGGCCACTCGAAACTCAAAAGCTCACCCCGAGGCACCGTCTGTGAGGGGCCTGGGGGAGGGCCTGTCAGGTGGGGCCCTAAGATACACGGTGAGAAAGACTGGAATGCTGCCACGGCCAATCCTACTCTTCTGAGCCTGGGGTCGTGGGTGTCCTTGCCCCCTGAAAATGAGGACGGGGTTATCTGCGCCTCCGCGCCCGAAGCACCCCGGCCCAAGAGAGCCTCCTATCAGCGAATTCCCAAGGAAGACTTCGGAGGAGGGGGGAGGGGAGACGGCTGCCCAAGCAGCTGGAATGATTCCTCTCATCCAAAAGGCCGGGAACGTTTCCTGCTCAGCTAACGCTTCTGGAACAAGCTCGTCGGGCAAGGCGAACGCGGGCGAATCTCGATTTTTACTGCAGGTCCAGCACCTGTGCACTGGCGTATCCACAGCCTCCTGGCAGCGGAGGCAGAGGTCGCTGACGGCAAGCTTCGCGTCGTACTTCCTCTGCTGCGGCCAGAAACCACCTGTCGCTATCGTGACCATGAGCTCAAAAAGGTGGCGTCCACGATGAGCTTGCAGCAGCGCCGAGATGCACTGCCTGTAGCTCTGGAGGTCGGCGCCGCCCTCAAGCCCTGCCCCGCAATACTGCTGGGCTGCATTGCTCCAAAGTTGAGCGCCGAGAGTGGCCTCGAACTCGTCCAGCAACGGCTGTGCCTGGTCAAGGCCGACGAACGCCTCGCCGTGGAAATGCCACGTGCGGGTGCCCCCCGTCCTGTCATTCGGCACCTGCCATGCTGTAGCTGAGTATGCTGTCCATCCCGCCTGCATTAAGTAGAGCATGACCGACGACATCGGGCCCCTCACGTGCCTGCTCCGTCGCCCCTCGGGGATGTCCCTGAGGTCCTGATAGACTTGGGGCCGCACTTTCACGATGGAGCGTCGAAGATCTGGTTGTCCGAGCCATGTCGCAAACCACTGCTGCAAGCAAAGCCTCGGGAAAGCTGTCCCAGGGTCGGCCCCTGGGAGCAGCAGGGCGAGGAGGTTTGTTAAACGCCTCCCGCGCTTGCTGGAGCCCGCCGCGGCCCCGAGGCGTCGCCGGTGCGTGAGCATGACACTGCCGAAGCATCCATGGATCTGATGCCCATAGGCCGCCGCAGCCTGCGGGCCAGCGCGCTGGATCTGCGCTGTAGCGCCCCAGCGCCGCGCAGCGTGAGCAAAGCGCCGCAGGCGGCCGTGGGGGCTGCCAGCCTTGACCACGCGTTTCCGCGCAGTGTCTCTGGCCAGCCTGCGCCCGCTGCCGACGTCGACGCCGAGGTACGGGGCCTGCGTGACGGCCTTCACCTCCGCGACCCTGGACTTGGGCTGCTTGGTGATGTACACCGCGTCTCCATGATGAGCGCACGTGATCGCACTCTTGGGGGCGATCTTCAACTTGAGCTTCTTAAACTCGCGCACGGTGCTGAGCACGGCCTTGGTCAGCTCGCTCCGCACGTGCGCCCTGGACCCCGCGACGCGCTCCGACAGGTCGCCCACCCAGATGCGCTCCGACATCGTCGGGTGGGCGACCGAGAGCTTCTTGCACACGAACGCCGTGATGCACTTGGCGAATCTGGTGCCGTTCCGCGACCCCTGGATCACGGACTTGGATGTCTGGAACGGCAGCGACACCGCGTCTAGCTGAGCCAGCAGCCGCGGCGCCAAGAACATCTGAATTCCTAGAAACAGTGTAGTGGGCGGGAAGCCCTTCTTGAGGGCGCAGGAGGACAACGAGGCCATCTCGATCCCGTCGTAGAAGGCCTCGACGCCCAGCAAAGCCTGCCCGTGGGGCAGGCGCAGCGCCGTCTGCACCTCGTCCTCGAGCGCCCTGATGCACGCCTCCCTCAAGGCGCTGTTGCCAGCGATTGCCGCGTCCCAATAGTCGTCCTGGTCGGCGACCCAATCGCGAACGAGGTCCTCCCTGGGCATGGACCAGACGCGACAGAACATGGGCAGCAGCCCTATGCATCTGTCGCCGCCCGGCTTCTTGCCGAGCAGGCGGCCCAGCGCGCACGTGACCTGCCACGGCCACGTCAGGCCCTCCTCGACCATGCGGTAGATGTCGCAGAGCTCACGGAGGCCCTCGTCGGGCAGACGGGCGAAGTCCGTGGGCGAGAGCCTGTCCACGCCCATGCCTGCCCTGGCCTTCATCTTGGCGATCGCCCGCCTGAGGTCCTGGACCGTGAGCGGCTCCAGCTGTTCGACCTGGGCGTGCTGGCGGATGAGCTCGCACGCATTGAGGATGTCTTCGTAGGTCGCACTGCTGGACTGCCACAGCGCATGCCACCGCTGCACCTTCTTGTCGATGATGTCCACGGGGTGCGCCAGACTGCAGCCGTCCACGTGGAGCTCGTCTTGTTCTGGCTCGGGGTCTTTGATCGAACGATGCACGGCGCCAGCTGAGTCGGAGATCCAGTCCTGGAAACTGCGCAACGACCCCGATGCCGCCTTGTTCTGAGCTCGGCGCGCCGAGCGAAAGGCGACCTCCTCCAAGGCCTCGAGCTCGTCGAGGGATTGCTCCAGAAGGCCCCTGAGCCCACGCAGCACTCCTTTCCACGAACAGGTCGAGCCTCCAGCGACAGTAGCCCCCGCGCCATCTAACGGCTGGTCTGCGCACCTCTGCGCCGCGACACTGAGAGTTTTTTGTTGCAGGGCGCCGTTTCGCCGCCGACGGTGCCGCACTGCTTGCTTCGCGATGGTGTGAGCTCTCGCCCACCAGGCCGCTACCCCGTCACGTAGCGGTTGCTGCCGAATGTGCAGCGCCTGCTTCGCTGGAACAAAAGCGACGCCCACTCCTGTGCCACGCGAGCGGTGAGGTGGAGCCAGACCGTGGTGTTCTGAAATAGCCGACTCTGTGATGCTGATCCAGCGGGCGAAGCAGCTGCTTACTGGTAGCATATGCTGGCGGCCTGCAGCGAAGGCAAGCGAGTCCTGCACAGGCCGCCAAACGTCAGATAAGGAGTGAGAGTGCCAAATGGCTTGAGCCGAGTGCGAAGCCCACAAGGATGGGGGGAGAGCGAAGGGAGGCAGGACAGCACCTGCAGCGGCAATGGAGCAGGCGAGGTTATCCTGATCCCCAGCCGTGCTGGGGCCCCCCTCCCCAAGCGGCTCGGCGGAAGTGGACTGCTGATCCCCCGACCCCACTCCAGCTTCGCCCACTCTCGAAGCGGGCCCCGAGTCAGGACTACTGCCACCAAGGTCGGTATCTCCGAGACTGTTGCTGTCGAGATCCACAAGGGCGCTGGCTGGGTGAAAGCGCGACTCCGAGGCCCAGGGGCCCTCTTCTTCCCACCCCACGAGCTCCCCAGGATCGAACTCCCACTCGGGACATTCCCCAAGCGGATTTCCAGACTCGGGGCCGGGTGGACCTGAAGTTTCGGACCCCTGGGAAACGAACATCTCGGAGCCCTCGGACTTGTCCCCGGCGAACAAATCGGAGAAAAGTGTGTCGCATTCGCTACGCAGACGCTCCTGCGCCTGCTTGACCCGCTCCTTCTGCTGAGCGCGAGCCTTGCTGGCCTTAGATCCCTCCGTGGGGCTGGTCGACGGCCGAGGGGCCCGAGGCAGGCGCGGGGCGGAAAGGAGGGATCGGGAGAGAAGCTGTTCGCCCGTACCGTGCAGCCTGAGTTCGAGCGCACAGTGGGGGCTCCAAGGGACGTCGGTTCTGGCTGACAAACTGTGAATGTATGGGGGCCCGCTTTCGGACGCCATCGGGAAATCGATATGTGAGCTACCTGCACTCCCAACGCATGTGTATTCAATATCGGCCCGACGAATGTGCCCGCGCACCCTTTTCACGAACGCAGAACGCCGAAAAGCAGAAACATCCTGATTGAAACCCCCCAGCACTATCCAAGGGAGCTGCGCTGACTGCAAAAGCGCGCCGAGACGCGCATGCCTCTGCGCGTTGGCGCCCGAGAAACCGAGCGAGGGGTGCGCGTAAAGAAGAACTATAAGGATACTAAAGCCTTGCATGTGAGCCACGGCGGGAAGGAACCCGTCGAACGAGTTGGACCCGTCGGCGCAGAAAGCGGCGGCCTCAGACGCTTTGCCATATAGCCTATGAACGTTACGATGGTCAGGCGCGAGAAGGACTTCCCCTCCATCATTAGCCTTGGCCGCCCCTGCTGCTGAACTGCCTCGTCCTGTGCTACGAGCTGCATTGTCCAGGTACTTCCACCGCGTCGATCGTGACCTCCTCGCCCACAGCGCTCTGGAGTGGCATCCCGCGCGAGTCCCAACCATCCCTGCGAGGTCGTACTGGTCTAGGAACTCTTTGCACCCGCCATGGCCCCATGACTTGGGCCCGAGACAAGTGACATTGCCGAAGAACATGGTGATGGCGTCCTTGGCGCCGTGCACTGCTTCATGAGGTATGGCACCTGCGGCAGCATCATGAGCTCCCTCTGGTGCCGACGGCCCGCTCCCTGACACGACCGAGGGTGCCGTCATGCCCTCGGCGGGAGCTGGCACTCAGTCCGATGCGGCCGCCGCTGCCGCTGCGGGCGCGTGCTCCTGCGCGCTCGCCGCGGCATCCTCAGCGGCCTCCCTCGCCTGCTTGATGCGCTGCATTTCGGCCTGGACTGCCTCCTCGGACAGGGCCGACGCGCCTGCCTCCGCCGACGGCGCAGCATCTGGGGCTGCTGGGGCGCCCGCGGGGGATCCCCCATGCGGCCGCCGTGGCCGTGGGGCCCCCGCTGTCGGCGGTGGCTGGCGTCTGGACGCCGCCGTCCTTTGTGGCCTCCGTCTTGCGCTTCTTCTGGCTGCGCTCGTGGATGGCCTGCTTCATCTCGCTGATCTTCGCCTTCCAGGAAGCGATGTCTGCCGACTTCGATGCCAGATCCGTCTTGGTAGCGATGAGGTCGGCCTCGAACTTCCTCAGCGCGTCCTTCTCCGCCTGCTCGCAATCGACACTGTCGAGGCTGGCGAAGAATTCCGTGTCCCACGAGAGGTCCGCGAACTCTGCCTTGGAGGAGCCGCCGCCGCTGCCGCCGCCGTTGTCGCTCGTGTTGATGCCGAGCTCCTTCGCCAACGCCGTGGCCGCCGCCCGCTTGCCGATCTCGGCCGTCGCGAGCGCCCGCAGGTTCTCCGCCTCCTTGGCGAGAGCGCGCTCCAGGTTCTCGCGGCACCTCTTCACGTGGGCGGCCGACTGCTCGTAGCGGAGCGAGGCGTCCTTCCAGGCGCCCTCCGCTCGCTTCACCGCCTCGGCTGGGCGCTCGGACGGCGAGGCTGCCGTCGGCTTGGCCGACTGCTCCGCCTGGCGCGCCTGCTCCTGCAAGCCCCTCTTCTTCGCGGGGTCCTGCTCGAGCTCGCTCGCCTGTGCCAACAGACTGGAGACCGTGGGGCTACCCTGCATCGCCCCTTGAAGGCTGGGCTGCTGCTGGTCGTCCTTCGGCTGGTCCTTGGGCTTGCGAGCCTTGTGCAGCTTCACGGGTGAGTTGCACTTGCGGCACTTCATATCGGACTTCAGCAGCACATCGTTGTATTCGCACGCGTTGCATCGCTTGCACGTCGACCAAGCGCTTGCCATGGCTGCTGCTGGGCGAACCTCTCTTCGCCAGCGGGACTGATCACAAAGCTGATGTGTGTGAGAAGCCCGCTGCCCCCCAAGCACTGCGCGGAAGTGAGAGGCCTCGGTTCGCTGCAAAATGCGCTCGAGCCGATAGGTGCTTGAGAGGAGGAGGAGGAGGAGGAGGAGGAGGAGGAGGAGGAGGAGGAGGAGGAGGAGGAGGAGGAGGAGGAGGAGGAGGAAGAGGAGGTTCCTTAGAGCCCATTGCCAACCTCGTGATCCTCTAGGGGTTTCCCGGGGCCGCTCATCACAACACTTCTTCTCAAAACCAACCTCTGCACATTCACCGGCCCGCCCGCCACTCTGTGACAGATGAGCGGCCCCAACCGTTGACGTTCCGACGTCTCCGTCGCCGTGGCCTTCGTTCTGTTCATAGTTTAAGTTTTCGGCGACACGCATGGCTATGTTCTTCTGGCCGTCGACGCCCTCCTGGCGACAGCTCGCGGAAATTGAGCAAGCGTCGCCAGACCTCGACGTGCATTTTTCCAACGCGCTCATGAATGTGCGCGGTTACTTGACGCGCCATGCTGAACTCTAGCATCTCCATCATCGCCTCTCCTTGTCCGGCTTCCCAGACATTGTCGCTATGACCGAGACGTGGCTGAATCAGAATGTCGTGAGCCCTTCCTTGCCGGGCTATGCTGTCATCTTCGGGCTGGGCTGGCGCGACGGTCGACGAGGTGGTGGTACTTCTTCATTCGCCAAGGATTCGTTCTCAAACAGCTCTGTTCATAGAGCTGATTCCGACGATTGTGAACGCTCTCGGCGCGTTGTTTCTGGAGCGGCCAAGAGGGGGGTGTCCAAGAGTGGGGGGGTGCACATTATGGCCGGCGGCATGTGCGCGGCCCAGGTTGGGAGCCAGGGGCGTCATGAAATAAGAAGAGGCGCCATGAAATCTGTGCAGATATCATGCCCCCCGCCATGATATCCACCCCCCCTAGTCATCACCCCCTCTTTCAGCCCCCGTAGTCATCACGCTCTCCGGCTTCAGGAGGAGGATGAGGACGAGGAAGAGGTGGACGAAGATGAGGAGGATGAGGAGGAGGAGGAGGAGGAGGGGGAGGAGGAGGAGGAGGAGGAGGAGGAGGAGGAGGAGGAGGAGGAGGAGGAGGAGGAGGGGGGGGGGGAGGAGGAGGAGGACGAGGAGGAAGAGGAGGAGGAGGAGGGATGAGGAGGAGGA
This sequence comes from Prorocentrum cordatum, assembly GCA_963575745.1. Classification (NCBI taxonomy): domain Eukaryota; class Dinophyceae; order Prorocentrales; family Prorocentraceae; genus Prorocentrum; species Prorocentrum cordatum. Next base: position 68,665 of record CAUYUJ010022243.1, read on the forward strand.
GGAGGGAGGACGAGGAGGAAGAGGAGGAGGATGAGGAGGAGGGAGGAGGTGGAGGAGGAGGAGGAGGAGGAGGAGGAGGAGGAGGAGGAGGAGGAGGGAGGACGAGGAGGAGGAGGAGGCGCGTTGCTCCTGCTGATCACGGGCCTCTTCTTCTCGCCCTCTGGCATCGCCCGCCGGGCTCTCGGGAGAGCTCGCTTCGCTGCCGTCTCTCGAGCGCGAGCTGCGCCGACGCCGTGGCCCTGCAGTTGGCACTCTGCTCATCGGCGATCTCAGCGTCCACCGCGAGACCTCCTCCTCCTCCTCCTCCTCCTCCCTCTTCCTCTTCCTCCTCTCCCCTCCTCCTCCTCCTCCTCCTCCTCCTCCTCCTCCGCCTCTCCTCTCCTCCTCCGCCTCCTCCCTCCTCTCCTCCTCCTCCTCCTCCTCCTCCTCCTCCTCCCCTCCTCCTCCTCCTCCTCCTCCCTCCTCCTCCTCCTCCTCCGCCTCCTCCCTCCTCCGCTCGGCGATATCAGCGTCCACCGCGATACCTGGTTTTTTTTGGGGGGGGGGGGCGGCACCTCCCGAGAAGGTACAGAGTTACTCAAAGTATGCTCGAACACTGGACTGCTGTAGAAAGTGGGCAAGCCCGCGCGGGGCAAATGCTTGCTCGGCCTCGTTCTTCCAGACCTCACGTCGGGAGTGGCGTGCAAAGTTCTTCCTCCTATCGCTGATCATAACATTGCACGCGCGACGATTGCCATGCACGTGTCTCGCGCTGCTCCTATTGTCAGGGAGCAGCGGTTGTTCAAGCAGGCTGATTGGCATAGACTCCGCTCGGCTCTCCGAGACGTTGATTGGCGAGGTTTCCTTCTTAATTGCGACCCGTCCTCTGCGGCGGAGAACTTTGTGGCTTTCCTTTTGCGCACGGCCAGAGAGCACATTCCTAAGTTCACTGCGTGCACGCGGAAGCCCACGCACCCGTGGCTCAATGAACGTCGTTTCAAGCTCATTAACAAGACAATCCGTGCCCATGGTACGCCAGAGTACGATGAGCGGCCAAAGGCTTGCTCAGCAAGATTACTGCACGCACGAGTATCAACAACACGCCATTCGCCCTCGACAAAACATTGTGGAGAAACTTGCAAAACATGATGGTCTTTACGTGACCCCCTGATGGTCCGGACTGGCAATTCACGCGTGTCTATTCCTCCGTTATCTACTTCTGGCGCTTGGGCTTTGGAGCCAACGGACAAAGCTGACCTGTTCGCAACCACCTTCAAAGAAAAGTTCGGCCTCCCAGCCGCTGAAAAGAGCGGTTTCTCGGAGATCTCCGCGCCCATGGGCCCAATCATGGCAGATTTTTTTTCTGTTCGACGGCGTGGTGCCTTGCGAATTCTTCGGGGTCTTTGTGAAGATTCCGGTACTGGCCCCGATGCTGTACCGGCACGCCTTTTGAAGAGATGCGCCGAGAAATTCGCCACTCCACTCGCTCTAATTGCCCGGGCTAGTTTTCAGCATGGCGCCTGGCCTACATCATGGAAAATCCATTGGCTCTCTTCTTTCTTCAAATACAAAACACTGTCGAGAGATACACATTACCGTAATAAACGTCTAACTTCCCAGATCAGCCATGCAATGGACAAAGATTTTCGCCAATATGCTGTTGGCATTTTTCGACACTACAAGCATATGGTTGCCGCCCGTTCGCGTGCCACCGTGGCCGCGGCGATCGTGACGCCCTTGCGTATGTAACTTGTCACTGGGTTTGGGCTGTCGGCAGTGGGCGCCGGGTGGCCATCTCCTGCTCAGATGTGTCCTGCGCCTTTGACAGGATGCGTTCTGCGAGGCTTACTTCAAAATTGAAGGCGGCGGCCGAAGTCTCCGAGAAGCTCGTCAATGTCATAGCCGCGTGGCTGGAGCCCCGCGCGGCCAGAGCATGCGTAGGCGGCGTGTTCTCGGACCCCTTCATGCTGGAGGAGGAGGAGGAGGAGGAGGAGGAGGAGGAGGAGGAGGAGGAGGAGGAGGAGCCCGTCATCCTCCTCCTCCTCCTCGGCCTACCTTTCTGTGATGTATTTCATTCAGATGCCAGAGAATCGACTTCGAACACCGTCTTCGAGACATGTGCTTTTGCAGACGACTTGCGCTGTTGGAAAAATTCAGATGGTACGTCAACCAGCACAGATATTCTTCAAGCGTGCCACACATCTCAACTATCGCTTCACACGTGGGGGGCTGCTAACCAAGTGGTCTTCGAGCCCAAGAAAGAAAACACGCACATCTTAGACAAGCTCCGCCCTTACGGGGACAATTTCAATATATTGGGTGTCCAGTTCGATTCCCAAGTTAACCATGTTCTACGCTGCCCAGAAGCGGTCTACATAAACATCATGGAAGTTGAAGGCGCTGCTCTGGAATGGCCGCTTCTACACTACCCGGGACATGGTCCGCCTTTACAAGTGCCACGTGCTATCTTTCATCGAGGGGGGGGGGAGCCAGCGCGATCTTCCAGCCACAGACACGGTCCTGAAAATGATCGATGACATCCAGATTGAATTTCTTGAGCAGGTGTCCTTGACAGACGAGGCAGCGCTCTGCGAGTTCAACTGGCTCATCTGAGTATGAGGCGAGACATTTCTATCCTCGGCCTTCTCTTTGAAGTTTCACGCGGTAGTGCTCCTCCTGCTCTCTCCCCCTTCTTCCCCGCAATCTCTGGGCATCTCGAACGGCACGGTTTCGCCGCAAACCAGCGCTCCCACAGCAGAGCTTCAAAAGATCCCCTTGAACTGTGCCCTCACACAATTCTTCAGCGGTTTCAGCGATCGACCTTCGGCATGGTTCGTGTTTTTGACCATCTTCCGCAGCTATGGTTGACTGCCACTCCGTCATGTCTGTTCAAAGAGCTCCCCAAAAGGAGGCCCACGTCGCTGCATGGTCTCGCGCCAGAGCGCGTGGCCGTCGACGCATTCGGCACGCAGCCGCGCCGACTGACATGCTCACGATGGCATTCGTCAGAGGCAGGATTCGTAGAAAGTGACACCCACCCACCCTACTCATCACCCCCCTCTTGGCCACACCCGAGAATCTGCTACCGTTCTGTCGGGTCGGTCCCCGGGCCGCCTCAGGGTAGCCCACATTAGGCCGATCGGGGCATCAAGTACCCTCCGCTGTGACACCCCCGCCCAGTCCAGCTTCGGCTGCCAGGATGGTCCTCGACCGCCCACGGGGCGAGGAAAGCAACAGAACGGTAGGGGAAGAGTCTGCTACTCACCCCCCAGATCTCGCTCGCGGGGGCGACGCGCGCGCGGGCGCGTTCTGGCAGTTGGCGGGAGAGGAGGAGGAGATGGAGGAGGAGGAGGAGGAGGAGGAGGAGGAGGCCGAGTACGCAATAGGCTTTTAGGGAACCTGAACCTATCTTCAAGGATGAGGCGACCATCGGAGTACCTGATGGGTGGCTGCAGTTTACCAAAACCCACTGCCAGAAGCAGCTTCCTCTGCAGGGACTCATCCTTAAAGTCGCGAGTCTGGTGGAAACCAGTTCTTTGACTCAATTGGTTGTCGGGGATTGTTGCATATGTGACGCCCCTCCCCGCCGATCGAAGTCACAGGACGAAGGGGGGAGGGGTAGAGGTCGCTACTCCTCTGCTCCTCAGTGCGCCTGAATTGGGGCGAAGGCGTCGCTCGCGAGTGACACGCCCGCCCCCTCGGATGTGAATGCACCCTTCACAACTCGCCCCTCTCGGCGTTCTCGCCCTGGTTGGCTACTGATCCGAAGGCCACGGGACTTGCACGAGGAGGGCGTGTGCCCCATACTTAGGGGGCCACATGCGAGCCCTACCCCTACCCCCCACAATTTCTTAGGAGGAGGGTGGGGTTCACTTCGTTTGGAAGCTCCCGAGCGAAGTGAACCCCCACCCTCCCCCTCAGGAATCGTGGCGGGTAGGGGTAGGGTTCGCATGTGGCCCCCTAATACTCGTGCCCTCAGCCGAGACAGCAGAGAATACTGGGACTCTGTCCGAGGAGCGTCGCCGAAACTGTAGCCATGGCCCCGGACTCGGGCCCTCGGAAGCAGAGGCCACGCGGTTAGAGGTAACGGGGGATACCTTCCGCCTCGGCCGCGCTCGCAAGACAACCCAAATGCTGTCTTATCGGCCACGTGCCCGGAACAGAGTTTGACAAAATGTGGTGGGACGAAAATGGTGGAGGGAATTGGCAGGGAGGATGGGACAACGGGTCTACGTTAACAAAGTTGCCCCCTGTGTTCTTGACAACCCTTCTGACTGCGAGCGGGAGAGAGGCCAGGGTTGAAAAGGAGACGGAGTAGTAGGAAGAGGAGGAGGAGGAAAGGAGGAGGAGAAGGAGGAGAAGGGAGGAGGAGAGAGGAGGAGGAGAAGGAGGAGGAGGAATAGCAGGAGGAGGAGGAGAAGGAGGAGGAGGAGGAGGAATAGCAGGAGGAGGAGGAGGAGCAGGAGGAGGAGGAGAAGGAGGAGGAGGAGGAGTGGGGAGGAGGTGGAGTGGGGAGAAGATGGAGAAGGAGGAGGACAAACATAGGAGGAGGAGGAGGAGGAGGAGAAGGAGGAGGAGGAGGAGGACAAGCTAGGTGTGCTCGCGCCATATTTGATATCCTACACCTCCCGCCCATCCCGTCCCATTCCGCTAATCTTTTGTCTATCCGCGGGCGCGTGTCATATCCGACCTGGAAATCCATAAAGTTCTTAGCCGTTGTAGCGCACGGCGGGACGCCAAGCTTCCAAAGAACAAGTTGGTCGGAGTTGCATCTGGTCGGAGTTGCATCTGGTCTGACTAGTCTGGTTGGTCTGGCTGGTCTGGTTGGTCCAGTCTGAGCTTGGTGCTGAGGCTTTAGCTTAGGTTTCAGGCGAGAGTGGTTTAGGGGAGGCCCGGGGAGGCAGCGACAACCACTACCACCGAAAAGCAGTGTTTTTTTGCATTGCAGTTTTTTTTTTGAATTGCAGTTTGTTGTTGCATCTGGTCAGGCTGGTCTGGTTGGTCTGGTTTAAGCCTGGTGCTGAGGCTTTAGCTTAGGATTCAGGCGAGAGTGGTTTAGGGGAGGTCCGGGGAGGCAGCGGCAACTACTACCACGACCGAAAAGCAGTTGTTTTTGCATTGCAGTTGTTTTTTTGCACTGCAGTTTTTTTTGCATGGCAGTTTTTTTGCATTGCAGTTTGTTTTGCATCTGGTCTGGCTGGTCTGGCTGGTCTGGTTTGAGCCCAGTGCTGAAGTTTTTTGCATTGCAGTTTTTTTTGCATTGCAGTTTTTTTTTGCATTGCAGTTTGTTTTGCATTGCAGTTTGGCATCTGGTCTGGCTGGTCTGGCTGGTCTGTTTGAGCCCAGTGCTGAAGTTTTTTTTGCATTGCAGTTTTTTGTTGCATTGCAGTTTTTTTGCATTGCAGTTTTTTTGCATGGCAGTTTTTTTTGCATCTGGTCTGGCTGGTCTGGTTGGTCTGGTTTGAGCCTGGTGCTGAGGCTTTAGCTTAGGATTCAGGCGAGAGTGGTTTAGGGGAGGTCCGGGGAGGCAGCGGCAACCACTACCACGACCGAAAAGCAGTTGTTTTTGCATTGCAGTTGTTTTTTTGCACTGCAGTTTTTTTTGCATTGCAGTTTTTTTGCATTGCAGTTTGTTTTGCATCTGGTCTGGCTGGTCTGGCTGGTCTGGTTTGAGCCCAGTGCTGAAGTTTTTTGCATTGCAGTTTTTTTGCATTGCAGTTTTTTTTTGCATTGCATTGCAGTTTGTTTTGCATCTGGTCTGGCTGGTCTGGCTGGTCTGGTTTGAGCCCAGTGCTGAAGTTTTTTTTGCATTGCAGTTTTTTTGCATTGCAGTTTTTTTGCATTGCAGTTTTTTTGCATGGCAGTTTTTTTTGCATCTGGTCTGGCTGGTCTGGTTGGTCTGGTTTGAGCCTGGTGCTGAGGCTTTAGCTTAGGATTCAGGCGAGAGTGGTTTAGGGGAGGTCCGAGGAGGCAGCGACAACCACTACCACGACCGAAAAGCAGTTTTTTTTGCATTGGGTTGGTGTGGTTTGAGCCTGGTGCTGAGGCTTTAGCCGTCGTCGTCGTCGTCGCCGTCGCGTCGTCGTCGTCGCCGTCGCCGTCGCCGTCGCCGTCGCCGTCGCCGTCGCTGGTCTCGATGCGGGTCCTTTTGGCTGGTTTTGCCGGGGTCCCCCGGGGCAGCGGGCACCCAGGCAGACTTGGGGGGAGCTCTGTGGATTCTGAGCTTCGGATCTCTTTTGGCTGGTTTTGCCGGGGTCCTCTGGCAGCCGCCGTCGTCGTCGTCGTCGTCGTCGTTGCCGTTGCCGTCGTCGCCGTCGTCGTCGTCGTCGTCGTTGCCGTTGCCGTCGTCGTCGTCGTCGTCGTCGTCGTCGTCGTCGTCGTCGTCGTCGTCGTCGTTGTCGTCGCCGTCGCCGTCGCCGTCGCCGTCGCCGTCGCCGTCGCCGTCGCCGTCGCCGTCGCCGTCGCATTGCAGTTTTTTTTGCATCTGGTCTGGCTGGTCTGGTTTGAGCCCAGTACTGAAGTTTTTTGCATTGCAGTTTTTTTGCATTGCAGTTTTTTTTTTTGCATTGCAGTTTGTTTTGCATTGCAGTTTGTTTTGCATCTGGTCTGGCTGGTCTGGCTGGTCTGGTTTGAGCCCAGTGCTGAAGTTTTTTTTGCATTGCAGTTGTTTTTTTGCATTGCAGTTTTTTTTGCATGGCAGTTGTGTTGCATCTGGTCTGGCTGGTCTGGTTGGTCTGGTTTGAGCCTGGTGCTGAGGCTTTAGCTTAGGATTCAGGCGAGAGTGGTTTAGGGGAGGTCCGAGGAGGCAGCGACAACCACTACCACGACCGAAAAGCAGTTTTTTGTGCATTGCAGTTGTTTTTTTGCATTGCAGTTTGTTTTGCATTGCAGTTATTTTTGCATCTGGTCTGGCTGGTCTGGCTGGTCTGGTTGGTGTGGTTTGAGCCTGGTGCTGAGGCTTTAGCCGTCGTCGTCGTCGTCGCCGTCGCCGTCGTCGTCGTCGCCGTCGCCGTCGCCGTCGCCGTCGCCGTCGCCGTCGCTCGATGCGGGTCCTTTTGGCTGGTTTTGCCGGGGTCCCCCGGGGCAGCGGGCACCCAGGCAGACTTGGGGGGAGCTCTGTGGATTCTGAGCTTCGGATCTCTTTTGGCTGGTTTTGCCGGGGTCCTCTGGCAGCCGCCGTCGTCGTCGTCGTCGTCGTCGTTGCCGTTGCCGTCGTCGCCGTCGTCGTCGTCGTCGTCGTTGCCGTTGCCGTCGTCGTCGTCGTCGTCGTCGTCGTCGTCGTCGTCGTCGTCGTCGTTGTCGTCGCCGTCGCCGCCGTCGCCGTCGCCGTCGCCGTCGCCGTCGCCGTCGCCGTCGCTGATCTCGATGCGGGTCCTTTTGGCTGGTTTTGCCAGGGTCCCCCGGGGCAGCGGGCACCCAGGCAGACTTGGGGGGAGCTCTGTGGATTCTGAGCTTCGGATCTCTTTTGGCTGGTTTTGCCGGGGTCCTCTGGCAGCCGCCGTCGTCCTCGTCGTCGTCGTCGTTGCCGTTGCCGTCGCCGCCGTCGTCGTCGTCGTCGTCGTCGTCGTCGTCGTTGCCCGTTGCCGTCGTCGTCGTCGTCGTCGTCGTCGTCGTCGTCGTCGTCGTCGCCGTCGCCGTCGCCGTCGCCGTCGCCGTCGCCGTCGCCGTCGCTGATCTCGATGCGGGTCCTTTTGGCTGGTTTTGCCGGGGTCCCCCGGGGCAGCGGGCACCCAGGCAGACTTGGGGGGAGCTCTGTGGATTCTGAGCTTCGGATCTCTCTTTGGCTGGTTTTGCCGGGGTCCTCTGGCAGCCGCCGTCGTCCTCGTCGTCGTCGTCGTCGTCGTTGCCGTTGCCGTCGCCGCCGTCGTCGTCGTCGTCGTCGTTGCCGTTGCCGTCGTCGTCGTCGTCGTCGTCGTCGTCGTCGTCGTCGTCGTCGTCGTCGTCGTCGTCGTCGTCGCCGTCGCCGTCGCCGTCGCCGTCGCCGTCGCCGACGAAAGTTCTTTTGGACAAAGAACCAAAACCAAAACTCCAAACAAGTTTGGCGCGCCGGCACAACCTGTTGCAAGCAACAGGGGGTGGCGGATCCTACTGGCCTTCGGCCCATCCCGCCGCCGTGCCTTGGTTGTCGGTCTGAGGCCTCTTGTGGGTGCGTTCGGGTCTCGTGGTCTCGGAGGCGATGTTCCGTCCGAGCTGGGACTGGGTGGGTGGGTGCGTCAGCACTGATAAAGTTCTTAGCCGTGTAGCGCACGGCGGGACGCCAAGCTTTCAAAGAACAAGTTGCTCGGAGCTGCATTTGGTCGGAGTTGCATCTGGTCTGGCTGGTCTGGCTGGTTTGGCTGGTCTGGCTGGTCTGGTTTGAGCCCAGTGCTGAAGCTTTAGGTTAGGATCTGGGCGAGAGTGGTTTAGGGGAGGTCCAGGGAGGCAGCGCCGGGGACGACCACCGAAAAGCAGTTTTTTGCATTGCAGTTTTTTTTTGCATTGCAGTTTTTTTTGCATTGCAGTCTGGATGGTCTGGCTGGTCTGGTTTGAGCCCAGTGCTGAAGCTTTAGGTTAGGATCTGGGCGAGTGTGGTTTAGGGGAGGTCCAGGGAGGCAGCGCCGGGGACGACCACCGAAAAGCGTTTTTTTTGCATTGCGGTTTTTTTTGCATTGCAGTTTTTTTTGCATTGCAGTCTGGCTGGTCTGGCTGGTCTGGTTTGAGCCCAGTGCTGAAGCTTTAGCTTAGGATCTGGGCGAGAGTGGTTTAGGGGAGATCCAGGGAGGCAGCGCCGGGGACGACCACCCATGTATTTCAAGCCACCTTTTCGCCCCCAAAAGGTAGCTTGAAATACCAGCTATTTTTTTGGCCGTTCCGTAATGGGCGACGACGACGACGGCGACGGCGACGACGACGACGACGACGACGACGACGACGGCGACGACGACTCACACCGCATAGCTTGCATAATACATCCTATACCACATAGATTCCACCGCGTAGCTCAAACAACATAGCATATACCACATAGGTTGCACCTCCATGGTGCAGCAACTTGCTGTTTGGGGCCCGCGACGGCCGACATATTCCAAATTCGCTTATTGCTTTCGCTTTCACACCCCTTTTGGAAAAAACACCCATGTATTTCAAGCCACCTTTTCGCCCCCAAAAGGTGCCTTGAAATACCAGCCATTTTTTGGCCGATCCGCGGGCGAGAAATTAATTGGCGACGACGCCCGACGACGGCGACGACGACGACGACGACCGACGACGACGACGACGACCGACGACGACGGAAAGGGGATGGCGACGGAGGGAACATCAGCAGCCATATCAGTTCTTATGCCCCAAAGCAAAGTAAGGCGCTGGGGCATAAGAACTTTGCGCCTCGAGCGGCTTAGAACAAAAAACAGCATCGTGTTACGCGCAGTCGGAAAAAGGAAACTTTGTGGGACCTGCCTAAGGGGACCTCTGTGGCCTGCCGGGCCTGTGAGACCTGCGACACCTGTGGGACCAGTGGAACCTGTGGGACCGGTGGGACCTATGAGACCTGCGAGACCCGCGGGACCCGTGGCAGCGGCGGGACCTGCAGGACATCTGGGACTCGGGGGACTTCTGTGGGACCCGCGAGACACGCGACACCTCTGGGACCCATGAGACCTGCGGGACCTGTGGGACCAGTGGAACCTGTCAGACCAGTGGTACCCGTGGAACGATCTGCGACACTTTTCGGTCCCGTGGGACGTGTGGGACCTGTGGGGCCTGCGAGGCCTGCGAGACCTGTGGGACCTGCGAGACCTGTCGGATCTAGAAACATTGTCTATGCTTGGGCGGCAGCGCCATTCTGAACGACGGGAGCACAGGGCCGATCCGAAAATGAGGCCCGCGCTGCAGCGAGAACAACATTCTGGAAGGAGCCCAACCGATCGAATCAGAAAGCATTTGAGAAAAGCTCTTCGGCGCAAAACATGTGAATGAACAACCAGTGCGCGGAGGGGGGGCGGCTTCTCTCAAGACATTCTCTGCACATATTCGGGGGAGAGAGAACATTGTATTCATGTTGTGTACTTGTGGGGGAGCAGGGGGAGAGAGGAGGGATGATGATGATGACGAGGAGGAAGAAGAGGAGGAGCAGGAGGAGGAGGAGGAACAGGAGGAAGAGGAGCAGGAGGAGGAGAACGAGGAGGGGAAGGACTCGCGCGCAGGCGCAGCTGGATACAGAGTGCAGGCCGCAGGATTAGCGATGTTCTCGAAGACGAGCTCCTCGTCCCACTGGGGGTCGGAGCCCTTCGGGTCGCCCTTCGTGCTCTTCGACTGCAGCACGTCCCCGTCGGGGCCTTTCAGGTCGAGCTGGAGGTAGGGGTCGGTCTCCTTGCTCCTGTCGGCGGCGCGCCAGGGGGCGGGGAAGTGAGGGGGGGTGGGCCTTCTCAGAGACGTGGGGGCTTCCCAGAAGCCCTCGCGCCTTCTGAGCAGCCGCCTGTGGATGCGGAGAAGGCGCTCGGCACTTCTCAAAGGCGCAAGAGCTGCCTTCTGAGCACCCCGGGCCCGCCGCCGCTCCTGATGAACGAGCCCACGTGGGTCGGGAGGCCGACTGCGCCCTTGATCATCACGTACAGTTTGTTCTCCTCCGGCTTGCCGTTGCCCCACGAACCGAAGTTGTCGATCTGGAACTTCACCTTCGTCTTGTAGAAAAAGCCAGCGATCTCCTCCTCGAAGTCCTGCATGCCGGCCCTGGCGCCGAGAATCCCCAAGGGCAAGGTGGTCTCGCCGAGGCGCTTGCTCTGGTCGCCCTCCGCGTCCAGGACGTTCACCGAGAGGGTACACAGGCCCGGGTTCGTGACGCCCGTGAACAAGAACTCCTCGTTCCACTCCACGTCCGGCTTAGGGCCCTTCTCGGTCTTGGCCTTCGCTTTGGCTTTCGGCTTGGCCTTCGGCTTGGCCTTCTTCTTGGCCTCCTTTCCCTCGTGGAGGTCGCCAAACCCGGTCTGGAGCAGGCGGGGGCACAGGATCGCACCGCGCCGCCGACGCACCGGCAATGCATCGGCGACGTTGGGAAAGAGGACATCGGCCTCCAGATCGCACCGCACCGCCGCTGCTTCGACAGTGCGGAATGATCCTGTCCGATCCTGCGTGGACTAACCAGGCTCAGCGCAAGCCCAGATCAGCCAATCTTATAAACATCCTAAGCCCAGTGAGCTCAGCAACGCTCTGGCTTTTCAGGGGCCCTGGCGTTCTAGCTGAGCCACGCTCGCGGGGGAACCCGTTGCGTGCGCCACAATCCGCCCATCTGAAATCCAGTCCCGGTTTGGGCGACTGGAGGGGGATGGGTGGGGAGGAGGAGGGGGAGGAGGAGGAGGAGGAGGAGGAGGAGGAGGAGGAGGAGGAGGAGGAGGAGGAGGAGGAGGAGGAGGGGGAGGAGGAGGAGGAGGAGGAGGAGGAGGAAGGAGGAGGAGGAGGAGGAGGAGGAGGAGGAGGAGGAGGAGGAGGAGGAGGAGCAGGGGGAGGGGGAGGAGGAGCAGGAGGAGGAGGAGGAGGAGGAGGATCTCCAGGATCTCCGCAATAACAAAAGTGATTTCGATAGGATCTACCTGCCACCCCTGACGTCGAACAGCAACGCGGCGAAGAAAAACAGGAGGGTCAGGAGCCCGCCCGTGGGGAAGCCGAAGAAGTATGTGGTGCAATACCGACATTGAGTCCCTCCACCAAACAGTGCTCACTCCTTCCAAGCCAAAACGCCAAGAGCGGAAACACCAGCACCTGAGCGCAAGCCGGACTGAACAAAAACACAACACGCTGACCACCGAACTATACTAAGCTGAAGTGAAGTGTGCTCTATAAGGCACTGGCGCATAACGATCAACGTGCAACCCGGCAACTAAGCGGATCGCCCACTCCACAGACAGCCTCGCTCCACGGCAGGGGACCATAATGCAATAACTGTCCCGCGCCCGACACTGCGCAAAGGACAAACATAGAATAGCGGACCCATGGCCACACAGTAAATCACGAAGCGCCGACGGGCCGCAAAGGAGAGCCCCAATCACCAAAGGCCAGTTTGACAGACCCTCCCCTGCCGGAGATGGGAGATGGCGAAACCAGAGCTGATGAAATGAGCCCTCCAGAAAAACCTCGAAGTATAGGTGCAGGACAGGGTACAAGCTGAACACGGCCCGACCAAACACCTGAACGACAACCTTGAATTCGCTCCCCTTCGTCACCAGGAGGGGCTGGACGAAACGCGGCCCAGACGCCCTGGTGCCCCTCAAGCGCCGACGTGAGGGCGGGGGGCTAGGCTAGCGGAGCACGAAAGAGCCAAAAGATGGTACCACGCGCCCCCCCCCACCTGTGCTTGAGAGGATGAGGAGGAGGAGGAGAAGGAGGAGGAGGAGGAGGAGGAGGAGAAGGAGGAGAAGGAGGAGGAGGAGGAGGAGGAGGAGGAAGGAGGAGGAGGAGGAGGAGGAGGAGGAGGAGGAGGAGGAGAAGCGAAGCGAAGCGAAGCGAAGCGAAGCGAAGCGACGCGCGCACCTTCGGCCCGGAGGCCGTCCCGTGAAGGGAGGCGCGCGGGGCCTCAGCCCCGCAAGTGCGCGTGTCCAACCAGCGCTTCCGGGGCCCGTTTGGGCGCCTGACCAGGTCCACGGGCTCTCACGTCAATGTATATGCGGCGCGCCCAGGATTGTTCGTCCCCGCGCATGCGGCGGAGCCACGCCTTTGCAACATCCCCGCGTGAATCGACCCAGTCATGTAAGTGAAGCTGCTGTGCTCGATCATCTGCTTCTCGTGTCACACGCTTGATCCAGTCAACCCAGGGCTCCAGCTCGTTATCTGGCTCGTCCGGGACAGTTCCCCCGGCCTTTGTAAAGGACCGCAAAGAAATCGACGAAGAATAACGAGAAATACAATCATGCTTGGTCACTGGGTTCTGTGGCAGAGCATGCTTCTGCACGCGCCGTTGGCTGCCGATACTCATCCTGATCATTTTGCGCTGCGTCCGTTTCAACTTATGTTCCAATTCTTTTGTGAGCACCCAGGCCGCGCTTCCGTGCAGCAGCGTTGCAGATATCGTGCTGTCGAAGAGGCGGAGCCCTGAATTCAGAGAGTACCTTTTGTTTGTCAGCTCAGCCCGTTGACTCATAAAACGCTTCGATTCGATGGTCAATCTCAACGTCGTGCGGGCGGTCGAAGCAGACCTGCCTCCCCAAATACTTCACTGAACTCTCATGAATCACCATATTTGTTGCCATGCCCCCAATTTGAACAGATGCGGGCTTCGGCCGGCCACTTCCCCGAGTCGTGTTGCTGAGGATGTTTGTCTTCTCCGGGTGGATTTCCAGCCCGCGCCATAATGCCGCCGAACGCAAATCTGACAGCATCCGTTTGATTTGGCGAAGGGTGGTAGAGATAAACCTCACATCGTCCGCAAACCGTAAATTTATCAGCTTCCATTCAGGCGTCGCTCCCAGCGGCAAGCCCCACTTTTTTTTCACCCACGCATCCTTTACGTCCTGGAACACGTCTTCTAAAACAGCATTGAACAAGAGTGTGCTGAGGGGGTCGCCCTGCTTCGTCCCACGCAAAATGTGGCACGGCTTACTCAACTTATCCGTGCGAGCCCAGGCCGTCTGATCGGTATACAACGTCCGCAGCAAGCGTACGTATTCTCCAAGAGCTCCCTGCTTGGACAGCGCTTGCCATAGACCTTCGTGCCCCACGCAGTCGAAAACTTTCTTGAAATCAATTGCGGCCCCCCGCAGATTCTGCTGCCATTCGTGGCACTTCTCCTGGAGCAGCGCGACAGCGAAAATATGATGTGTCGTGCTGACATTATGCCGGAAACCCGCCTGATCGATACTTTAGTGCCGGTCGAGAACAGGATCAAGTCTAGCATATCAGATGTTTGCGAAGAGTTTGTACTATAACGGTATAATCGTGATTGGCATGTAATTTTAGGCCAGGGACGGAACACCGCTTTTGAAACATCACGCTGACAACATATTCCTTCCAAACCCTTGGTGGCGGTTTGTCTCCTGATACGATTGCGTTGAAAAGCTGCAGCAACACTTTCTCCGCTGCTTCCCCTCCGCGCTTTATCACCTCTGCAAGAACACCGTGGACATCGAAGCATTTGCCACCTTTCAAGCTCTTGATGCCCGTGCGCAACTCGTCAACCGCGAATGCAGGGATATCGTTGCAGGGCGCGGAGGAGGAGATGGACGAGGAGGAGGAGGAGGACGAGGAGGAGGAGGAGGAGGACGAGGAGGAGGAGGAGGAAG
>CAUYUJ010022243.1:82989-112989 GCA_963575745.1 Prorocentrum cordatum
CATAAGAAGTCTAATCACAGCTCTTTCTGCACTTGTTGTTGTTCGAGGATGTCTCAAACGGAACGCCCATGTTTGGAGATCGGCGAATTTCGCGAGAGATTTCAAGATCTCCATGTTTCGTGGATGTCTGCAGCGAGAGCTTCATGTTTCACAGAAAGCGCCCTAAAATAGATCCTCCGAGATCTCCATTTTGTGAAGATGTCTCAGGCGAAATTGCCAATCTGGGTAATCCTCTGGGTCTAAACAAACGTCCATCGCGCGACTCTTCGAGTCTGAGCGCGCTTCCCGTCATCCGCTAGGCTAAGCCTGTCCCCCGTGCAGCGCGCCACCCCCCATTAGCAAGAGACAATCAGAAGATATGTTGCAGATTCAGCCAAAACGCCCAGCTCGCTTCCCGTACCTCGAGGACGCTTCCCGTCATCTGCCAAATTGGCCCCAGGGACAGGTTTACCCACTAAAAGAGAACCCTGGGCCCCAGCCCTTTCCGGGCAATATTTGTTTAACAAAAAACAACCAACAAAACGCGGGCGCACAGTAGGCCCCGGGACAGCGGCCGAGAGATCCCCAGCCACCCGATGGATTTTATCTTGTCCCGCCCGCGCGTTTCCTCAGGGGTACACGTCGGTCGGAAGAAGTAGGTAAAAACATGGAGTAGGAAGGCGGATTAAGTTGAGTGGGCCCAGGCCCCCCCAGAGGATGACAAAACACAGCCAAAGCGCGTCGATTTTTTTGAAGTAGGAAGACGCTTGAAGCAGATTGGGATCTGGGAATCCAAAAATACCTACTTTCAACGACCGGCGTGCAGTTTTTCTCCCCGCGCCCATTCTCGATAGCCCCGAGAGGGGTGGGGCCTGGGAGGCCTGGAAAGGGGCACCGACACCAAGACGGAGGGCTGCCTCCACAGGGGGGAGGTGGTCCTGGATTTCGGTGTTGGTGGTAATCTTTCGGCCACCTTGGAGGCCAGAATCTTACTAGGGGGAATACAAACCTCCCTCGCTTTTGACCACCCTCGCTTCCAAGAGATACCAAACGATGCCAAATTGCAGCCTGTACTGGTCAGGCCGCTTGACGAGGAGGCGCGTGGTATGGCTTGGTTTTGCCTGGAAGCGAAAGCGGGGTAGGTAATTCACGCTCTGAATTACCACCATCACCGAGATCGGGATCTTCTTCCCTCGGTGGAGGAACACCGCCGATCTTGGTGTTGGTTGGTGTCGACCTCTGGGCCTGCGAGGGCCGAACACGGCCCCGAGGTGGGGGAGGAGAACGCCAGGCGCGGAGCCGTCGATGCGTCCGCGGGCCCGGGTGCACCGCGGGGGAGGGGGGGAGACCGCCTCCTCGGGACAGGGCACTCCAGACTTCGTCATAAAGGGGCGGGGGCTCCTTGGACCCTCCAAGACAAGCCATTTCAGACCCCCCCCCGTGGGAGAGCCCTCCAAAACATCGCCCCCAGACCCCCCCAGGCCCTCCAAGATGGCCTGGGAAGAGACCCCCCCCCCGAAATGAGACCACCCCCTCCCTTTCTTACGAAATCTGGAGCATCGCGTCGGGGAGAAACAAAAGAGAACTTCAGGGCGGAGGTGTTGCACAAGAGGGTCGGCCCCTGGGGGCCCTCGCCGGGCCCCGGGGCCGTGGAGAGACGACCTGCAGGATGACGAGCCGGTCCCAGGGAAGGGGTCTGCACTTCCGGGGGCGCCGCACCGACAAAGCAGGGCGTCGCAGGTCTGGGGCTGTCATTCAGGGCGGGGGCTCGCTTGCCTTAAAATCCGACGCCTCGAACATGATCGACCCACGAACCCTTGAAAGGAATATGCAAATGTAAGGCGCGGCTACGCTTCAGAGGCACCCGATTGGGCGACGGGCAAAATTCAATGCCGCGCGTATCGATCTCGATGCACCGTGCCGAGGGCTGTGCTGTTGTGCGCCGTGCTGAACTGCGATGTGCCATGCCGCGATTGTGCTCCTTAGCGATGTGGATCGAGTCCTCCTTTGCATCCGAGTCCTGACCAAACTGATCTGGATCTTAAGCTCGAGCTGCCTGAGCACATAGTAGCTGCCCCAGAGCTAGTTGACAGGGGAACATGCCAGGAGGACGCGCCGCGGAACGTCCCAAGGGACGCGCCAGACGACGTACCAGGGGACGTGCCATGGGGACGCACCGCGGGACATACCAAGGGGACACGCTACGGAACGTGCGACCTGGACGCTTGAAAACAAGCGTTTCGCTCAAGACACTCTCGACACATCCTCATGCTAGACATCCGCCTGGGCAACCTGGACACGTGCAAACAAGCGCCTCGCTCGAGGCAGCCTCAACAAATCCTCATGCAAGACGTTTGCCTGGGCAACCTGGACGCGTGAAACCAAGCGTCTCGCTCGAGACATCCTCAAGACCTGGGCACGTGAAAACAACCGTTCATTGGAGAGATCCTCTGAATTCTGGTCCCCAGGAGAAGACAATCTAGAACACGAAACAAGCGTTTCGCTCGAGACATTCTCAACACATTCTGCATAACAAGCGTTTCGCTCGGGAGAAATTCGCCGGCCATCTTCGAACTTGGCACCGGGGACATGTTTACCAGGATACAAATAAACTCTCCACGCTCCGTTCCAAGCCCTCAGTAAGGCCCCAGGAGGCCCATGTTAGATACCCCCTAGATGTCCTGGACACGCTAAAGTACCTGGCTCCGCCATGTTAAATACCCCCCTGGGCGGCCTGGACGCGTAAAAACACGTGGCTCCAATTCGGGACAACCATGTTAGGTACCCCCTGGGTGGCCTGGACACTTAAAAACACGTGAGACCAGCTCTGGGCAACCATATTAGACACACCCCATGGGTGGCCTGGACACATTAAAACGTGTGGTAATTACTCGGGACAACCATGTTAGATACCCCCGTGGGTGGCCTGGACATGTAAAAACACAGGGTGCCAGCTCGGGACAACCATGTTAGATACACCCCTGAGTGGCCTCGACACGTAAAAACACATGGTCCTTGCTCGGGACACTCATGTTAGATACCCCCCTGGGTGGCCTGGACATGTAAAACACACATGATACAAGCTCGGGACAACCATGTCATATATCTCCCTGGGTGGCCTGGACACGTAAAAGAACGTGGTTCCAGCTCGGGACAACCATGTTAGATACCCCCCTGGGTGGCCTGGACATGTAAAAACACGTGGTTCCAGCTCGGGACAACCATGCTGGGTGACCTGGACATGTAAAAGCACGTGGTGCCAGCTCTGGACAACCATGTTAGATACCCCCCTGCGTGGCCTGGATACGCTGAATTCGCGCTCCCGCTCGAGACATCATCGCGATGTGTTCCCTGGAGAGGCCCCCAAAGCGCCACCCCCTGTCCAGAGCAAGAAAGCATAACTTTGTTGTTTTGGGATATGTGTTCGGGTAGCGCTTTTCGGCCCCCCGTGCGTTTCCTGATAATTCGGCATTGGGCCCGACGCCATGTTAGATACACCCCTGGGCGGCCTGGACACGTAAAACACGTGGCTCCAATTCGGGACAATCATATGAACTAGATACCTCAATGGGTGGCCTGGACACATAAAAACAGGTGCTTGCACGGGGCACTCATGTTAGATACCCCCCTGGGTGACCTGGGCACGTAAAAACACGTGGTCCTTACTCGGGACAACCATGTTAGATACCCCCCTGGGTGGCCTGGACACGTAAAAACACGTGGTGCTAGCTCTAGACAGCCATGTTAGATACACCCGTGGGTGACCTGGACACATTTAAACACGTGGTCCTCACTCGGGACAACCAAATTGGATACCCCCCTGGGTGACCTGGACACGTAAAAACACGTGGTGCAAGCTTGGGACAACCATGCTAGATACACCCCTGAGGGGCCTGGACATATAAAAACACATGGTGTTTGCTCGGGGCACTCATGTTAGACACCCCCTGGGCGGCCTGGACACGTAAAAACACGTGGTTCCAGTGCGGGGCAACCATGTTAGATACCCCATCGGGTGGCCTGGACACGTAATAACCTGTGGTTCCAGCTCGCGACGACCATGTTAGATACCCCCCTGGGTGACCTGGGCCCTCCGAGGGCCCAGGTCACCCAGGGCCTCGTGGTGCCACCTGGAGAAAGCCAATATATAGGCACAGATGTAAAAAAACACGGCTTCGTGCCCTTGGAGAGGGCCAATATACGGGAGCACGTGTAAAAACATACGGATTCGTGCCCCTAACCTAGGTGTTCCGCGCCCTGTGTTTGATCGATCGGAATTTCAAAAACGATCGTCTCGTACGGGACATCATCAAATTTTAATTCGCCGGCCCGTCTCGACCTCTTTTGTCGCGAAAGAAATTCGCCGGCCCGTCGCAAATAAATACCTGGCCCTCTGTTTAACAAAACTCAAATAGAACCATGAGCCGATGCCCTTACCGGGAAAAAACATACCAATTTGGGGGATAGGCGAGGTCCCCCAAAGATGCAACGTAACGAGGGGGGGAGGGCGGCGGCCAGTGGACCCTGAGATCCTGGCGTCTCAATTTTGCTCGAGCCGGGCGTTTTCGCCCATTTCTCGGGCAGACAGGAGCAGAAAGATGGGGTCCAGAGCTCCGCGCGTGACTTTTAACTTCGGGGATGGACAGACCCCCCTTTAGTAAAACGTGGTTTAATGAAAACGACCTGATTCCCAAACCTGGCGGGCGCAAGCCTGGAAAATAACGGCCACGGCGCCCTCTCGAGAACCGAAAACGGACAATTCACTAATCGACGTGTCACTGTTGGGGGTTCTGCCCACCCCCGATTACTATGTTGCAATGTTTCCGCTGCGGCGGAGCTCCGGGGAGGACAAGTGGGCGGAGAGGCCTGGGCGCCAGGCAGGAGTGGCCTCGGGGCAAGGAGTGGCCTCTGGCGGATGCGGGGGGGGAAGGAGCGCAAGACGAGGCCAGGACGAGGAGAAAAAAACGGGTGAGGGCAGATCGAGAATCTCGGAGATCTGGGGGGTCTGGAGGATGTCTCGGGCGCCGCGGCCTTTTCAGGGCGTTCCAGAAAGCCCTGAGTGCGTTCCGGAGCGCTCTGGGACGGATTGATCCTCGTCCTAGCCCCGTCCGAGGTTGGTAGCATAGTGGTTACTGCTTCTGCAGTCAGAAACTATCCGCATAGGCCGAATCACAATTTCGCAGTCTGCATCGTGTTTGGCCAGTTACGCAGGCGGTCCACACAAGACCCCTGACCCACGAGACACCACGTGGGATTACGCAGTGGTGGCTAGGAACTTGGTTGCACATATTGAGGACTCAAACTGCTCTTGCACAATGGCTCAGCCACCAACAGACCAGCCACCATTTCGGAAATCCGAAAGGGGGGTAGGGGAGGGGGCCCTGACCTTCCAAGGTGCTAAAGAATTGTCATCCAGACCCATAGACTTCTCTGGACTGCCTCAAACCTCAGGGGTGCTGGTGCTATTTCTGGCCCTCCTGGGAGGCAGGGGAGGGAGTGAGGGGAGGGGAGGGGGAAGGAATGGAGGGGAGGGGGGGAAAGGGGAGGGGAGGGAGCACAAGTCGGGGGGGCCAGTCCTCTCTCTGGAGCCTCCTTCCAAGGAGGCTCGTCGTCGCCGCGGCTGCAGCTCGCCTCGGAGAGCGGGGTCGGGAGAGGCCCCGGGGAGGGGTCCAGGGACCGACCCGGGGCGAATTTTGAAGCCGGGCGGGGGGGCCGCCGCTGTTGCAACTGGCCCTCCTGCGAGCAACGCGGGGGGACTGGATGTCGGTCGGGTGTGTCCTCCTGCGGGTGGATGTTGAGAGAATGGATTCCGCAGAACTCGAGCATCGTCGAAAACCTTCGACAAATCGTCCCCGGGCTATATCTGTGGACTGTTTTCGACTTTTTGTTCCTCCTGTAGGGGGACATGCCGCGCTTGAGACTGGATCATGAGGAGGAGGGGGAGGAGGGAAGAGGAGGAGGAGGAGGAGGGGGAGGAGGAGGAGGATGAGGGAGGAGGATGAGGAGATGAGGAGAGGGGATGGAGGAGGAATAGGGGAGGAAGAGGAGGAGGAGGAGGAGGAAAGGGCGAGGCATTGGTCCTGGGAATTGGCGGCGCAAACCTTGACAGACCCCGCGGCGCAACGCGCGCAACCGGGGAGGGGGCCGAACCGGCGGGGCCGCAAAAAACCGCAACGCACGCTCCCTGGGGGGGGGGGGGGGGGGGTCCCGTGGCCCACGATGGGCCCATGGATGGGCGATTTGGCGCCGATCGTCCTTCCTTCCTCTTTCACTCCTCTTCCTCCTCAAACGCCCGCCTTCAAGCTCCCTCCGCCCGCCACACCCCCGCTCGGTCCAGGCGGTAACCCTCCCACAACCCGCCATCCCCCTCCTCCTCCTCCTCCTCCTCCTCCTCCTCCTCCCGCCTCCTCCATTCCTTTTCCTTACAAATAACATCTCCCTGTCGCACCCCGAAGCCAGCTTTGAATGCGGGCTGGGCGTGTCGCTTGAGACTTCGTCACCATTTACGACCCTAAAGCTTCAACATTGGCAACACCTTCACAGATGGAGGGCGGGTCGTCTTCAAAATGTGGCTCTCGCCTGAGCGCCGCGCACATTCGCTTGAAAGATTCGCAAGAGCTTCACGGATTGAGGGCAATTCCTTTTCAGAATGTGGCTCCCGCCTTAGCGCCGCGTACATTCATTTTAAAACATTATAAGAGCTTCACGGATTAAGGGGAACTCGTCTTCAAAATGTGGCTCTCGCCTGAGCGCCGCGCACATTCGCTTGAAATATTCGCAAGAGCTTCACGGATTGAGGGCAGTTCCTTTTCAGAATGTGGCTCCCGACTTAGCGCCGCGCACATTCTTGAATACAGATGGCAAGAGCTTCACGGATTCCCACCATCAACGTACCAGAAGTGTTGCTTTGATAGGATTCGGGATTACGCGGTCGCATCATTTACGCTCATTCGCGGTGTTAAAGTCCAAAGAACGGCGTTCTGGCACGATTCAGGATCGTCAAAACGCAACAGTCAGGTTGACCCGTGGCGTTGGAGTCCCGAGAACAATGTTTTGGCATGCATCAGGATCTTCAGACGGTTGTTTTCCAACGAGGCGCCCACTGGCAATGAACCGTTGTAGGGGCCTATGAAGAGGGAGTTCGGAGGGAGGGTTCATTCCAACATCATTGATGACTCTTAGATTTATTCTGGTCCTCCTATTCATCCTCCTCCTCCTCCTCCTCCTCCTCCTCCTCCCTCTTCTCATCCTCCTCCTCCTTCTCCCCCCGCCCTCGGGCCGGTCTCCCTGTCGGCGCCCGGATTGCTGCGCGGTGCGACGGCCGCTGCGCGCCCTGCGGAGTGCCCCAGCAGCCCCAACCCTTTCCCTAGGGCCGGCGTCTCATCCCGAGCCGCCTGTGCGAGGGCCCGGCGAGGGCCCCCCCGGAGGCCGAAAACTGCAGCAGAAACGTCGTCCGGATTTCTGCTCAAAGCGTTGGCTGTGTGGGGCAGCTCCATCCTCCATCCTCCATCCTCCTCCATCCTCCATCCTCCATCCTCCTCCTCCTCCTCCTCCTCCTCCTCCTCCTCCTCCTCCTCCTCCTCCTCCTCCTCGGAGATGGGTGCGTGGGCTTGCGCGCCCCTTCCCCGGCGGCCCCCGAGGGCCGCACAGCCAAAGGCTCCCCCAGGCGGGAGGCCCCAGCGAGGCCTCCGACGGCCTCGCAGCTCCGCCGCCGTGCCTGCACGAGGTGGAGGTGCCGGAGTCCCGGGTGCTCTCTCGGACAAGGCTCTGGCCGTCGGCCCGCTCGTAGGGCGACGAGGGGGCCGCTCGGGGGAGCCGCCTCGAGCTGCACCATCGTGAACGTGGCGGGCTCCTTGGGCTTCTCGGCCGCTGCGCCTGGAGTCGGGGAGCCCGGGTGCTGAGGTTGTCTGACGCGGGGGATCCCCACGTGAGCACACACGCGCTCCGGCGCGTCCTCTTCTGAGCGTCTGAGCATAGTCTGAATACAAGCGAGTCTGCACACGAGGGGCTGGATATGCGGGAGTCTGGGCAGGACTGAGTCTGAGCATAAGCGGCTGGGTATGGGTGGCTCTGAGTATCAGCGAGTCTGAGTACAAGTGGGCCTGATAATGAATGAGTCTGGGTGTGAGTGAGTCTTATCGTGAGTGAATCTGAGTGTGAGCGACTGACATGGGGACGTCTCAACATGATTAGGTATCGGTATGACAGGGTACGGGTAAGCACGGATATGACCGTGAGTGCGTCTGCGTACGAGCGCCTGGATGTGAATGGGTCTGGGTGCGCGTGTGCCTGAGCATGCGCGGCTGGAGGTCAGCGAGTCTGGTGACGAGTGGGCTTGAAAGTGAGTGGATCGGAACATGCCACAGTATGGGCATGAGTGAAAGGATCCTGCGATCGGGGCGCCCGAGAGGTCCCCACAACCTGGGCGCGGATGGGCCCGTGCCGTGCCACCATGGCGGATCCCCCTGGGGAGACCCAAGCGCCACGCCTGAAGCATCGCGGTGACCATCGGGCTGCGAGAGCAAGCACGTCCACGCACCACAACGAGCGGCGTGCCCGAGAGGCCCCAGCAGCCTGGGCGCAATCGGGCCCGTGTCGACTCCGTGGCAGCTCCTACTTGGGAGGCCCAAGTGCCACGCCTGCTTCATCGCGACGATCACGGGGCTGTCAACAGAGACTCGTCGGCCTTCAAAAAGTTGCATTTCCACCTGGGAGGTCCGACAAGTCTGGATGCGAGCGGGCCCGTGTAGTACATTCTGGTGCCCCCCCCCCCTGTGAGGCCAAGATGGAAGAATACCTGCTACATCGCGATGGCCATGTAATGTTCAAGAATACGTCTGCCTTCGAAAAAGAACATCATTTCTAAGAGGCGCCACCGATATGGACGCGACCAGGCCAGTGTAGTACTCACATGGCGGCTTTCCTTCAGTGGGAGTCCCAAGTGACAGTAATGCTACATCGCCATGGTCATGGGGCTACGAAATACGGCAGACCCTTACTTTCAAAACTGATGTTATACCAGAGAGGCCCTACCAATCTGATTGCGAACGGGCCCGCGTAAAACCTCATGGCGGCTCCCCCCTGGGAGGCCCCTGCCACGTCGAGATGGCCACGGGCCGTGTGGGACGCCATCACCGCTGCCGTCATCACCGTCACCGACATCATCAGCATCGTCGTCAGCATCAGCATCATCATCTTACATACCATCATCGCCACCACGATCACAAACATCATTATAGTCCTCATCAGCATCATCAGCATCCCCAGCATCATCATCATCAGCATCATCAGCATCATCATCAGCATCATCATCAGCAGCATCATCATTATCATCATCAGCGGCAGCATCAGCATGACCATCCCATCACCAGTACCATCATCAGCAGCAGCAGCAGCATCAGCATCAGCATCAGCATCAGCATCAGCATCAGCATCAGCATCAGCATCAGCATCAGCATCAGCATCATAGTCGGCAGCATCATCATCGTCTTCATCATCATCTGCAGCATCATCAGAATACTAATCAGCATCAACATCATCATCATCATCATCATCATCATCATCATCATCATCATCACCATCATCATCAGCATCATCAGCAGCAGCAGCATCAGCATCAGCATCAGCATCATCATCCTCGTCATCAGCAACAGGATCAGAATACTAATCAGCATCAGCATCAGCATCATCATCATCAGCATCATCAGCATCGTCGTCGTCATTGTCATCATCGTAGATACCATCTTATGAATAACCCTCATCATCATCAACAACAGCATCATTAGCAACATCATCCTCAACAGCATCGACATCATCATCCTCATCACCCGCGTCACCATCAAAAACATCATCATCAACAGCTGCATCTTCGTCATCGGTATCATCATCATCATCTTCGTCACTGTCATCGTCATCATCATCATCGTCATCAGCATCATCATCATCATCATCATCATCATCATCGCCATCCTGAGCATCATCAGCAGCAGCACCACCATCATCAGCATGGTCATCAGCATCACCATCATCGTCATCATCATCAGCAGCATCACTATCAGTATCATCATCATCGTCATCATCATCGTCATCATCCGCATTATCACCACCATCATCATCATCCTCATCATCATCAGCAGCATCATCATCGCCATGACCACCACCACCATCATCATCAGCATCATCATCACCTGCTGTCATCGCTGATCAATCGTCATCGGCATCCTCCCAATAATCCTCGACCGCTTCGGCATCCTCCTCCTCCTCCGTTTCCTCCTCCTCCTCCGCCTCCTCCTCCCAGTCCGCCTCGCTCTTGCCCATGCCCTCCTCCTGTCAGCGTTGCTGTGGCTGCTCCTCCACCTCCTCCTCCTCCTCATCATCATCATCAGCAGCATCAGCATCAGCATCAGCATCAGCATCAGCATCAGCATCATCATTAGCATCATCAGCAGCATCACAATTTGTCATCATCTGCATCAGCAGCATCATCACCATCACCATCACCATCACCATCACCATCACCATCACCATCGTCATCATCATCATCATCATCATCATCATCATCACCATCATCATCATAATCATCCTCCTCATCATCAACATCATTATCATCCTCATCATCATAATTAGCATCATCGCCATCATCATCATGATTAGCAGCAGCAGCAGCATCACTCATTGGTTTCCGCCCCATCCTCATCAAAATCAGCAGAAGCAGCGGTAGCATCTTCAGTCATCATCATCGTCGCTTCTCCTGGGTCACTGCTCGCCTACCAGTCTACAGTGGCTGCTGGTCCTCGTCGCTGCCAAGAGCGAAAGCGTCAGGAGAGGGATCGCCCTCTCCCTCGCAATGGCGGGGGCCGCGGGGAGGGGAGAGGGAGGACGAGAGGAGGAGGCGGAGGAGGAGGAGGAGGAGGAGGAGGAGGAGGAGGCGAGAGGAGGAGGAGGCGAGAGGCGAGACTGCAGGAGCTCGCGGCGCGCTCGGCACTCGGCCTCTCTGGGCGCTGCCGGCGCGCCGGGCGCTCGGGCCGCCGCCAGGGGCCGCCGCTGCTGGGGCGGCGAGTTCGTACGCCCGGGCCCGCGCGAGCGCCGACGGCGTCGCCGCGGCCCCAGGCCCGCCGCAGCCGGAGAGGCTCGCCCGACGAGGGGGCGACGACGCGGTCGCCAGCCTCGCGCCACGGGCCGCGCGCGGCGACCGCCGCAATCGGGCGGGCGAGGGCGGGCCCCGCCGGGCTCGGGGTGCGAGGCGGGGATTTATCCATACTCACCGCCTGGGAACTGGCGTCCTGGTGCCCCAGCGGGCGGTGGATTATGGGTATACAGATGTATATGTATACACAGACATACAGACATACAGACATGCAGACATACAGACATACAGACATACAGACATACAGACATACAGACATACAGACATACAGACATACAGACATACAGACATACATACATGCATGCATACATACATGCATGCATACATACATACATACATGCATGCATACATACATATATATATGTATATGTATACATACAGACATAACTTTAATACATACATACATACATACAGACAGACAGACAGACAGGCAGACAGACAGACAGACAGACAGAAAGACAGACAGACAGACAGACATGCATACATACATACATACAGACAGACAGACAGGCAGACAGACATTACAGTACAGTACAGTACAGTACAGAACAGAACAGTACAGTACATTACATTACACTGCACATTACATTACATTACATTACATTACATTACATTACATTACATTACAATACATTACATGACATTACATTACATTACAATGCATTACAATACATACATACATACATACATACATACATACATACATACATACAGACAGACAGACAGACAGACAGACAGACAGACAGACAGACAGACATGCATGCATGCATGCATGCATGCATACATACACACATACACACATACATACAGACATACAGACATACAGACATACAGACATACAGACATACAGACATACAGACATACAGACATACAGACATACATACAGACAGACAGACAGACAGACAGACAGACAGACAGACAGACAGACAAACAGACTGACAGACAGACAGACATACATATTAGCCCCGGGGGGCCCGAACATCTCCATATCCACCGCCCGCCGAGGCCCCCGAAAAGTCATCCTCCAGGCGGCGGTCATGCATACAAACTCCCACCTCGGACAGGAGGAGGAGGAGGAGGAGGAGGAGCCCGCTCAGCGCCGGCGGCCAGGAGGAGGAGGAGGAGGAGGAGGAGGAGGAGGAGGAGGAGGAGGAGGGAGGAGGAGGAGGAGGAGGAGGAGCCCGCTCAGCGCCGGCGGCTGCCCGGGCGGTAGCCGGGCAGGCTCCAGAGCTCCAGGTCGCCGGGGGCGGGCAGCCGCCGCTGCTCGCAGAAGCGGCGCAGCTGGTCGAGGAGCCCGCCCCTGCCGCGGACGAGCTCCTCGGCCCGCGCGACGGCCTCGCGGAAGCTCGCGGCGGTGGCGCCGCCACGGCCCTCGTGGGTAGCGTTGAACCGATCCCCATCCCCGGCGGCGTGGCCTGAGCCCCACTGGCCGATTTACCCCCCTATAGGTGGGAATGTACCAGGCCGTTCCCTGCGGGTTCCAGAGGGCGTGTCCCCAGCTGGGATGGCAATAATTTGGTGGGGGTCTTGAAGGGGATGGGGATGGGGATGGGGATGGGGATGGGGATGGGGATCGGTTAAACGACACCGACCTTGGAGGACAGGGAGAGGATGAGCTCCGTCTCCTCTCGGCGGCGCGCCGCTGGGGGTGGCGCGGCGGAGGGGGGCGGAGGGGGGCGGCCGGCGGGGGGGGGGTGCTCAGAAGCCCTCGAGCCCCGGCTAGCGAGCCTCCGAGGGCGCTCCTAAATTAAAGAAAGCCCCCCCCCCTGCGTTCCGAAGGCGCCAGGGAGCTCGATACGCCCGAGACGCTTCCTATCAAGGGACGCCGGCGAGAGGGACTCCTGAGACCGCGGCGTTGCTTTTGTAGACGAGCGCGTTCCACTACTCGCAAAGTAACTGCTCGCAAATGGCCTGGATCCGCCGCGGGGGATGCACGATAGATTACATCGAGGCAGACAAATGTCCTTCGGACGTTTGCGAGTAGGCACTTTGCGAGTAGTGGAACGCGCTCGGTGATTTTGAGGCTTCGAGATGTGCGAGGGAGAGCGTCATGCGGCGACCTCGTTGGCGAAGCCGAGCGGGCTTGAGGAATCGGCACCGCCCGCCTCAAGAGTCCCTTTCCCTGGGGCCCCTCTGGGAACCACATGCACACCCCCATGGCTGGTTCGCCGTGCGGAGCAGCCGGAAGCCATCGCTCTGGACACACACACGTGGCAGCCCCGCGTGCCCGGCCACGGACGGGCCGAGCTCCGGGAAGGACGTCGGGCCGCGGGTGCATCGGGCTCTCTCGCCCGGGCTGGCCGCGCCGCGTACACCCCGCTCCCTGGCCGAAGGGCCCCCTCCCCCGCCCTTCTGCACCGCAGCATCTGTGAACTCCCTCCGGGCCTCGCTCCAGCGCGGTGCGGTGCAGATATGTTTTGGGCTCTCAGGGCCGATCCGCTGTGCACCGCACCATTCCTGGGCCGAAGATCGACAGCGCCTCGGGGGCCGCCAACGCGGCACGGTGCACACATGGCATCCGCGGACCCTCCTCCGCTAGAGGAGCGGACAATCGCAAAGCATACTTTCACTGAGGTCCGCGCGGATTTCTGGGATCGGCGCTGGAAGCCCGCCCCTGCCGCGCGGAGCGCGCCAGGGCGCGGCCAGGAGTGCCCGGCGCCGATCCAAGAAACCCGCGCGGACCTCAAAGAAATCATGCTCATGTCGTGCTCCTGGAAACGTGGGCCCAGGGTCCTCTTCTGGTTTGGTGAGCTGCCCCCTCGTTGCAGTGTTGGGGAAGGGCCAGCGAATCTCACCTCGGCCCAAAACAGAGTGAAGTCACATGTCGTATCAACATATGCGTTTCGCGCGTGCCCGTTCGAGAAAGTGCGCGCCCCACATCTCGGATGCTCGATAAAGAACGGGGTCTGGAGACCCCGCCTCTCCCGAGGACCAGAAAACGGAGCGGAGTTCTGAACATAATCCTTGGCTGATAACGGAGTCTGGAGGCACAGAGACTTGTTACATGAGATTGGAAGAAGTTGACGTTGTGCGCGCCCGCTCGAGGGTGGCGCGTCATGCGCGCAGAATCCCCGAGGATGTCTCAAGCAAAAAGCTTGCTTGGCAGAACTTGAACCACCTGGGCGCCCCAGGATGCCCAAGTGGTTCTCGGAGTGCGGACGCCGCGTTATGTACCAGGGATCGTGGCCCTGGGAGCGCGGACGCCGCGAAATTTCTAAGGCATCGTGGCCCTGGGAGCGCGGACGCCGCGTAATTTCTAAGGGATCGTGGCCCTGGGAGCGCGAAGGCAGCCTGATTTACGAGGGATCGTGGCACGGAGAGTGCGGACGCAGCATAATTTACAAGCGATCGTGGCCCTGGGAGCGCGGACGCATCGTCACTGACGGGGGAGATCGTGGCCCAGGAAGCGCGAAACCCGCTCACTTGGAACGTGATAACGGCCCTTGGAGCGCGAACCAGCACCGATTACCAGTGATAGTGGCCAGAGGAGGAGGAGGAGGAGGAGGAGGAGGAGGAGGAGGAGGAGGAGGAGGAGGGCGAGGGCTGGAGGAAGGAGGAGGAGGAGGAGGAGGAGGAGGAGGAGGGTGAGGAGAGGGAGGAAGAGGAGGAGGAGGAGCGAATCCAGCATAACTTATCAGGGATCGTCGCCCTCGGGCATGTTCGCTGGCACGTTCCGTGGTGCGTCCCCCATGGCACGTCGCGCGGCGCGTCTTCTGGCACGCCCCCCTGGCACGTTCACTGGCACGTTCCGTGGCGCGTTCCCCCTGGCACGTTCCGTGGTGCGTCCCGTGGCGCGTCCCCCTGGCACGTCCCCTGGGCACGTCCACTGGCACATTCCGTGGCGCGTTCCCCCTGGCACGTCCCGTGGTGCGTCCCCTGGCAAGTCCCCTGACACGTCCTCTGGCGCGTCCCTCGAAACGTTCCTCGGCGCTTCCCCCTTGGAAACGTGCCCACGCCTCGCAGATCTGCATCCCTCCCCGGGCTCGTGGGTCGATCATGACTTGCTCTTCGATCCGCCGCGCCGCTGGCTCCTCCTCGTGCCGCCCGGCGCCGCGGATGCCGGGGCCATGGAGCCGCAGGGAGACGCCCGTGTCCTGCCAGATGCCAGGGAAACGAACAATGACATGAACATACAAACTCGGAGGTCCGCGCGGATTTCTCGGATCGGCGCCTGAACCCGAGGCGCGCCAGGGGCGGCGCCGGAGGCGCCGCCCAGGGGGGTCCAGCACGGATCCGGGAAATCCGCGCGGACCTCCGAGTTGTTATGTTTATGTCATTGTTCGTTCCCCTAGATGCGCTTCGCGCGCGGCGCAACACGCCGCAGCACGTCGAAGCCGGGCATCTGCAGCTCGCGCGGGAGCACCAGGTGGTGCTGCAGCTTCGCGGGGCCCCTGGCGGACGGCGCCGCGGCGGGCCCGCCGCCCTGGCCCCTTTGGAGGGTGGTCCTCCTCCTCCTCCTCCTCCTCCTCCTCCTCCTCCTCCTCTGCCCTCCTCCTCCTCCTCCTCCTCCTCCTCCTCCTCCTCCTCCCTCCTCCTCATCCTCCCATCTCCTCCTCCTCCTCCTCCTCCTCCTCCTCCTCCTCCTCCTCCTCCTCCTCCTCCTCCTCCTCCTCGTCCTCCTCCTCCTCCTGGAGGACTCGAGGAGCTAGATGAAGACTCGTTGGACTTCATCGACCCCCTGGAGTACGACACCGAGGCCTGTCGCGGCCTGGGCCCGCAGGCCCCGTGGGGGCCCGCCGCCCGCGGTCGCGGGCGCTGGAGCGACATCGTCGCGCAACGCGTCCCCGCCTCCTCCTCCTCCTCCTCCTCCTCCTCCTCCTCCTCCTCCTCCTCCTCCTCCTCCTCCTCCTCCTCCTCCTCCTCCTCCTCCGCCTCCTCCTCCTCCTCCCCTCCTCTCCTCCTCCTCTCCTCCTCCTCCTCCTCCTCCTCCTCCTCTCCTCCCTCCATCCCTCCCTCCCTCCCTCCCTCCCTCCCTCCCCCTCCCTCCCCCTTCCTCCCCCTCCCTCCCTCCACAATTACTCAATATGAAAATACTCTCCCTCTTCCCCTGATGGCGTCCGGGTGATGGCCGCGCATTCTCCGCGTACTTTTTTTTAACACACAGGATGCCCGGGAAATCCCGGGAAACGACTCTCGCTGAGGCGCGGGCGTCATTTTCGGGCCGAACGCCCCCCGCGTACTGTTTTTTTTACACACAGGATTCCCGGGAAACGGGTTTTCGCCTGCGTTTTTTTTTAATGCTGCTCTCGCTGAGGCGCCGGCCTCATTTCTGCTCCCGAATCGTTCTGAATCGTGCTCCCGCTGCAGCGCGGGCCTCATTTTCGGATCGGTGTTTGGCCTCCGTCGTTCAGGACGGCGTTCTCGCCCCAGCGCGGGCCTCTTTCTCGCGCACCCATCCGCCCGCCACCACTGCGCCGCACCACCACCACCACCACCACCACCACCACCACCACCACCACCATCACAACCACCACCTCACCACACTGATTGCCCGGGAAATCCCGGAAACGACTCTCGCTGAGGCGCCGGCGTCACTGTTTCCCAAAATGCTGCTCTCGTTGAGGCTCCGGCCTCATTTCTGCTCCCGAATCGTTCCGAATCGTGCTCCCGCTGCAGCGTGGGCCTCATTTTCGGATCGGTGTTTGCCTCCGTCGTTCAGGATGGCGTTCTCGCCCCAGCGCGGGCCTCTTTCTCGCGCGCCCATCCGCCCGCCACCACCGCGCCGCACCGCCACCACCACCACCACCAACCACCACAACCACAACACCACCAGCACCACACCATATACCAACACCACCACCACCAGCACCATAACCACCACCCCACAACCAGCACCACCACCCACCACCATCACCAAACACCACCACCACCACTACCCACCACCACCACCACACCCCCATGCGACGTCTAACGCACACGGGCACGCACGCACCACGTGCACGGCCGGTGTCACCCACTAACGCACGCGCGCACGGTAGCCACAGGTCCGCTACGACACGCGTCCGCGGATAGAGAAGATCAGTCGGCCATGGGTAAGGGATGGAGGGAGGGGTAGGACGTCAGATATGACGCGAGCGCACCTAGCTTGCCTCCATCCCCTCCCCCCCTTCCTCCCTCCCTCCCTCCTCCTCCTCCCTCCTCCCTCCTCCCTCCTCCCTTCTCCCTGCTCCCTCCTCCCTCCTCCCTCCTCCCTCCTCCCTCCTCCCTCCTCCCTCCTCCTTCCTCCTCCTTCTCCTCTTCTTATTATTACTATTAGTTGTATGGTGCCTGTTACTAGTATGAATCGTCTTACTCTCACTCCGAGTATTATTAATATTATTTTCATTCGTACTATCAGAATTACTATTATTCGTATTCGGATTATTAGTAGTAGTACTAGTATTACTATTATTATTATTATTATGATTGTTATTATTATTATTATTAGTATTATTATTAGTAGTATTATTATTATCATCATCATTATCAACATTATTATTTTTATTATTAATAGTATTATTATTGTTGTTATTATGAATAAGGTAGTAGTAGTAGTAGTAGTAGTAGTAGTAGTAGTAGTACTATTATTATTAGTGTTATTAGTATTGATACTGTTATTACCATTAGCATCATTATTATTAGTAGTAGTCGTATTATTATTCGTAATAGTAAATAAGTAATTATGGAAAGTAGTAGTCAGAAGTAAGTATATAGTATTAGTAGTAGTAGTAGTATTATAAGTATTAATAGTAATAGTAATATTAATCAGTAATAGTAATAGTAATATAGTGATCAGTAGGGTGAGTAGTATTTATTCTTATATAGTAATAATAATAATATTAATAACAATATAAATAATTATAATATTGGTGGAGCATCGTAATTATTAATATTAGTAGTAGTAGTTAGTAGTATTAGTAGTAGTAGTAGTAGTAGTAGTAGTAGTAGTAGTAGTAGTAGTAGTAGTAGTAGTAGTAGTAGTAGTAGTAGTAGTAGTATAGTAGTATCAGTAGTAAGTTTACCATTAATATTAATAGTATTATCATTGGTAGTATTAGTATTAGTAATATTAGTGTTAGTAATATTAGTACTATTAGTAGTAGTAGTAGCACAGGTAGTGGTATTAGTAGTAGTGGTAGTGAGAGCAGTAATACTCTTATTAGTATTAGTCGTAGTATTATAAGAACGAATATTATTCCGAATACTAATGATATTATTTCTATTACTACTAAGTCAGTATTATGGTTACGATTATTAAGATTCAGATGAGTGGTATCCACAGCATCATGCTTCGTATTGTTATTAATATTAAAATTCGTAGTACTAGTATTATTACGATTATGAGTAGTAGTGTTGATCGTATTTTTATTCGTCCTCCTCCTCCATCTCCTCCTCCTTCTCCTCCACCTCCTCCTCCTCCTCCTCGTTCTCCTCCTCCTCCCCCTTCCTCCTCCTCATCCTTCTTCTCCTCCTCCTCCTCATCCACCTCCTCCTCCTCCTCCTTCTCCTCCCCTCCTCCTTCTCCCTCCCCATCCTCCCTCCTCCTTCCTCCCTCCTCCTCGTCCCTCGGGCTCCGCCCCCCACCGCCATCCTCCTCCTCCCTCCTCCCACCTCCCCCTCCTCCGTCCTTCCTCCTCCGTCATCCGCCATCCTCTCTCCTCTCCCCCCTGCCTCCTCCCTCCGCCCGCCCTCCCCTCCTTCCTTCCTCCACCTCCCTCCGCCCTCCGCCGTCATCCCTCCTCTCCTCTCTCCTCTCCTTCCCTCCTCCCTCCTCCCTCCTCCCACCACCCTCCTCTCTTCACTCCTCCTCCTCCGCCTCCTCCTCCTCCTCCTTCTCCTCCTCCTCCTCCTCCTCTCTCCTCCTCCCCTCCTCTCCTCCTCCTCCTCCTCCTCCTCCTCCTCCCGCCGTCCTCCGCCTCCTCCTCCTTCCTCCGTCTCCTCCTCCCTCCTCTCCTCCTGCTCCTCCTGCTCCTCCTCCTCCTCCCTCCTCCCTCCCTCCTCCTCCTCCTCCTCCTCTCCTCCTCCGCCTCCTCCTGCTCCTCCTCCTCCTCCTCTCCCCCTCCTCCTCCTACTCGTCTCGTCCTCCTCGCATCTCCCCCTCGTCCTCCTCCGTCTCCCCTCGGCCTCCTCGTTCTCCTCATCCTCCCTCGTCCTCCTCGCCTCCTCACTCCTCCTCTCTCCTCCTCTCTCCTCTCCTCCTCCTCCTCCTCCTCCTCCTCCTCCTCCTCCTCCTCCTCCTCCTCCTCCGCCTCCTCCTCTTTCTCCTCCTCATCCTCCTTCCTTCCCCTCCTCCTCTCCTCCTCCTCCTCCTCCTCCTCCTCTCCTCCTCCTCCGCCTCCTCCTCCTCCTCCTCCTCCTCCTCCTCCTCCTCCTCCTCCTCCTCCTCCTCCTCCTCCTCCTCCTCCTCCTCCTCCTCCTCCTCCTCCTCCTCCTCCGCCTCTTCTTGCTTGCACGGCCGCCGGGCCAGCCCGAGATCGGGCTGGGCCCAGACTTCCAGACCACGCCAGTAGGGGTCACCATCGTGAGGGCGTCGCCACCTCCTCGGGGAAGCGGACCTCCCTGGACCCAGCCCCCGAGACCCCAAAGGCACCCAAGAACGTCCAAGACCCTCTCGATCCCAGATCCTCGGTCCTCTCCTTCCAGGAGGTGGTGGTGGTGACACCCCCCTTGACTGGCGACCTCCCTTGGCAACGCCCAAGACTTGGTTTAGGTCGGGCATGTCCTCCTACAGGTGGGCTTGATTCGAAAAATACTCTAGAAATGTCAAAATACTAGAAAAATCGTCCCCAGCCTATTTTCAGACTATTCTTGAATATTCCACCTGTAGAGGGACATACCCGACTTAAGACTTGGTGTGCACGGCCTCCTGGCCAGGGCTGGGAGGCCATGGGCACCAGGACCCCGCCCGGAGCGGGCCTGGGCCTCTATGGGCCTGGCCTGCCGCCGCCGCCTTCTGGCACACCGACTCTCGCCCCCCGCTGGAGCGGGGCAGGGCGGAGGCCAGAGACGGCACGGCAACGGGCGGGGAGCACGAGCGGGAGCAGGAGCGGGAGCAAAGAGGGAGCGCGCAACCGCGAGGGAAGAGCAGCCGCCGCGCCTTCTGGCCGCCCGCGCGGCTCCCGCCCCGCCGGCCCCCGCCTCCGGGCCGCCCTCCGCCTCGCGGGCGGAGGGGCCGCCGGAGCCCTGGCGGTCCTCGGCCGCAGCGTCCGACTTCTGATCCTCGGACGAGGACAGGGGGTCCTCCTCGGACGAGGAGTCCTCCCAGGCGATCGGGCGGGGGTCGTCGATCATAATCTGCAGGCCCCCGCAGGAGCTGATGCACTCGGTGCACACCAGCGCGTCGTCTGTCAGGACGTCCCTGCTCCCGAAGCTCAGGAGCCTCTGCTGCTTGAGGGGAACCCCCGTCAGGGCCTCGACGGCCTCCTTCGCCTGCAGGACGGTCGTGGACGGCTTGCACCTGATGGTCGTGAAGATCTGCCCGGTGATCCCGCGCCAGAGCTGGACCTCCCGCACGTCCCCGTCCTCCGGATCAAGCTCCTCAGAAGGGGCATAGGCGACCTCAGATCCAGCTCCTTTGGGAAAACCAAGCCGCCCCGATGCCACAACTCGCAGAGAGGAGGAGGAGGAGGAGGAGGAGGAGGAGGAGGAGGAGGAGGAAGGAGGAGGAGGAGGAGGAAGGAGGAGGGAGGAGGAGGAGGAGAGGAGGAGCGGCGGCGGCCGGCGGCGGCGGCGGCGGCGGCGGCGCGGCGGAGGGGAGGGGAGGAGGAGGAGGAGGCAGGGAGGAAGAGGAGAGGACGGACGGGGAGGAGAGGAGGAGGAGGAGGAGAGAGGAGGAGGAGGAACGATGGAGGACGATGGGACGAGGAGGACGAGGATGACGAGGGAGGCGGAGGAGGATGAGGAGGAGGAGAAGGAGGAGGAGGAGGGAGAAGGCCTGGGTGCGTGCTGGCCAGAACTCCGAGGCGAAAAAGTCCAGCCGCTGGGGGACGGGGGGGCCTGCCAGGAGGCTCAGAAGGAGGCGACTCGAGGGAGGGGCAGCGGTCTCGGTGCCTTTTCCTCCTCCTCCTCCTCCTCTTCCTCCTCCTCCTCATCCTCCTCCTCCTCCTCCTCCTCCTCCTCCTCCTCCTCCTCCTCCTCCTCCTCCTCCTCCTCCTCCTCTTATGTTGCTCCCATCGCACTGAAGGACCACATCCCCAAACTAATGTCGAGCACCCAGAAAAAGATCGAGACAGTGTCGAAAGAGTAACTCTCGCCTCCCAGGGCCCGGCACGTGAAAGCCCTCCAGGTTCGGTGCTCCCGTGGTGCTCGAACCTCTTCCTGGTGATCGAGGCTAAAGTAGGTTGGAACATCACGACTCTGATCCTCTGTGCCGCCCTCCAAGTCCAGTGCCTCCCCCGGGGGGTCCCCTCCGGAGCCTGCTCGGCGCCCGAGGCCCGCTCGACGCCGCGGCACGGCACCCAGAGGCCGAGCGCCCGCTCGTGCGAGCCCGCGCGCGTGGAGGCTCGGCCCCCATCGGCGCCCCTCTGCGGGAGCCGAGCCCGCCCCCTTGCTGCCCCACTCGGCGACCGAGTGGGCCCGGGCGCCGAGCGGGCTCCGAAGGGAAAACTTCAGTGGCAATTCATGAGAGCCTCCCATACCATCGTGTCGGCTCTTGCGAATCGACGCTGGTCGACGCTGGGTCGGCGCTAATCGACGCTAAATCGACACCAGTCGACGCTGACCGAGGCTAAATCGGCGCTATCTCATCGACTCCCAGACGCTAATCGACCCTAGCCGACGCTGAAGACGGAATGAAGAAGGTATACCAGGCTCACATGGCTTACTACCGACGAAAGTAGAAGCCTCCTAGATGGGGTCCGAGTAGATGTGGTCGGAGGATCTCGCCGAATCGCCGATACATCGGCGATGCACTGGCGACGTCGGCGGTGCATCGGCGATGTCGGCGTGGAGAAAATCGGGCCCCACATCGAGCCGCATCGCTGATGCATCGCCGATGCATCGCGGCGATGCGGCGAGATCCTCGCACCCCCTCTGCTCCGACCCCATCTGAGAGGCCCAGAAAAAGCCCTGGGGTCCTCCGCGTCCCCGCCCTCCGGGCCCGCGCCCGCGTCCTCGGGGAGGGCATCAGCCGTGCACACCCGGGGCTCCGACAAAAGGGGCGTGTGCTCCCTCTCCGTCCGAGGGGCGCTGTCCCTCGGCACCTCGGCCTCGGGGCTGGGGGGCCCGCGCCCGGGCCCCGGGGCCACCAAAAAACGGATCGGGGTCAAACATCAAAATTTAGCCTGGCGAGGAGGAGGAGGAGGAGGAGGAGGAGGAGGAGGAGGAGGAGAGGAACGCGGGCCGCTGTCTCTTCAAAGGGAGGACCCAACACCACAGGATGGTTGGGAACTACCCCCCAGGGGGGGGGGAGGGACCTCCCGGGGCCGCGGCGTGAAGAAGAACAGGCCGTCGGAGGTCTGTCGGCGGCGAGCCTATAGGGGAAAAGTGCCCTGACCTTCCAGGAGGGCTACAAAATAGCACGCGACCTACAAACCTACTCCAGATTTCGTAAGAAAGGGAGGGGGGTCTCATTTCGGGGGGGGTCTCTTCCAGGCTATCTTGGAGGGCCTGGGGGGGTCTGGGGACGATGTTTTAGAGGGTTCTCCCAACGGGGGGGGTCTGAAATGGCTTGTCTTGGAGGGTTCCAGACCCCCTCCCTTTTATAACGAAATCTGGAGCATCCCAGAGCTATTCTACGTCTTGGTTTTAGGCTGTTTCGCTACGCTTTTTAGGTCTTTAGGTCTCCAGTGCTAAAAAATAGCTCTCTGGAAGGTCAGGGTGAGAGGGGGCGGGCCTTGTCGGGAGGCTCGGAAGCAGCCCGGCCTCCTGACAAGTCTCCTGCGCCGTCCCCAGAGACACAGAAAACTCCTCGGAAGGCGCGAGGGCCTCTGAAAAGTCCCGCCGCCTTCTGAGAGGGCCTTCCCCCATAGGCGCGCCGCCGAATATCGGTCTACGTTGGTCCCTCCTGGGGTCCATCCGACGCCGTTCCTCATCCCGGATCGATTTTCGAGGGCCTTGGGGCCCGAAAACGGAGGCCCGAGAACGAGGCAACAACGCCTCGACCCTCAAAGCTCGAGCACCTCAAAAATTCGAGCCTCGAAGATCGCTGCCGAGGCTGGCCACCTGCACCGATGCGGGCCAGACCAGCCCTGGCTCGTCGGGGGCGTCCAAAAGAGGGGGGCGTCCGAGAGGGGGGGGGGCGCAAAGCATGGCCGGCGGCACGTTCGCGGCCCGGGGGGGGGGGGCAGGGGCGTAATGAGATAAGAAGAGACACCATGAAATCTGGGGAGAGATCTCACGGCCCCCGTGGATGGGGGGGGAGAAAACTGCACGAGCACGAAACCTCAGAGGTCCGCACGGATTTCTCAGATCGGCGCTAGACGCCCTCCTGGCCACCGGAGCCGCCCCTGGCGCGCTCCGCCTGGCAGGGAAGGGCCCCGGCCATGATATCCCCCCCCCCTGGTCGCCCCACACCCCCCCTCTTGGCCGCCCCACACCCCCCCTCTTGGCCGCCCCAGAGCTCAACGAGGGAGGCGGGAGGCGTGCGCGCCGGCCCCAGGCGCCAACGAGTGTGTGTGGGTGTGTGTGTGTGTGCGTGTGTGTGTGTGTGTGGGTGTGTGTGTGTGTGTGTGGGTGTGTGGGTGTGTGTGTGAGTGTGTGTGTGTGCGTGTGTGCGTGTGTGCGTGTGTGTGTGTGTGTCGAAGTGTGCGTGTTGTGTGTGTGTGTGTCGTGTGTGTGTTGTGTGGTGTGTGTGTGCTGTGTGGTGTGTGTGTGTGTGTTGTGTCATGTGTGTGAGAGTGTGTGGGTGTAAATGTGTGGTGTGTGCGATGTGTGTGTGTGGTGTGTGTGGTGTGTGGTGTGTTGTGTGTTATGTGTGGTGTGTGTGGTGTGTGTGGTGCGTGGTGTGTGAGAGTGGTGTGTGTGTGTGTGGTGTGTGGTGGGTGCGCGTGTGTGCGTGCGTGCGTGTGTGTGTGTGTGTGTGTGAGTGCGTGTGTGTGTGTTGTGTGTTGTGTGTGTTGTGATTTGTGTTGTGTGGTGTGTGTTGTGCGTTGTGTGTTGTGTGTGCATGCGTGCGTGTGCGTGTGTGTGTGTTGTGTGTGTTGTGTTGTGTGTTGTGGGTGTGAATGTGTGGTGTGTGCGGGGGTGGGGGGGGGGGGGTGTGGTGTGTGTTTGTGAGTGGGTGTGTGTGAGTGTGTGTGATTGTGTTGTGTGTGTGGGTATGTGTGTGTTGATGTGTGTGTTGTGTGGTGTGGTGGGTGTGTGTTCTTGTGCGGTGTGTGTTGGTGTTGTTGTGTGTGTTGTTATGTGGTGTGTGGTGTGTGGGTGTTGTGTTATGTGTGTTGTTGTTGTGTGTTGTGTAGTGTGTGTGTGGTGTGTGTTGTGTGTGTGAGTGTGTGTGTGGTGTGTGTTGTGTGTGAGAGTGTGTGTGTGGTGTGCGGTGTGTGTGGTGTGTGTGGTGTGTGTGGTGTGTGTGATGTGTGTGGTGTGTGTGGTGTGTGTGGTGTATGTGTGGTGTGTATGGTGTGTGTGGTGTGTGTGTGTGAGTGCGTGCGTGTGTGTCGTGTGTTGTATAATATGTGTTGAGTGTTGTGTGTTGTGCGTTGTGTGTTGTGTGTGTGTTCGTGCGTGCGTGCGTGCGTGTGTCTATGTGTGTTGTGTGTTGTGTGGTGTGTGTGTGTGGGTGTGTGTGCGTTGTGTGTGTTGGTGTATATGGGTGTGTGTGTGGTGTGTGTGTGGGTATGTGTGTGTTGTGTGTGTGTGTTGTGTGTATGTGGGTGTGTGGGTGTGGGTGTCTATGTGCGGGTGTGTGTTGTGTGGTGTGTTGTGTGGTGTGTGTAGGTATATGTGTGTGTTGTGTGTTGTGTGATGTGTGTGCTGTGTGTGGTGTGTGTGAGTGTGTGTGGGTGTGTGTGTGTCTGTTGTGTGTGGTGTGTGTGGTGTGGTGTGTGTTGTGTGTTGTGTGTGTGAGGTGTGTGTGGTGTGTGGTGTGGCGGGTGGTGTGTATGGTGTGTGTGGTGTGTTTGCATGAGTGCGTGCGTGCGTGTGTGTGTGTGTGTGCGATTGCGTGTGTGTGTGTGTTGTGTGTTGTGTGTTGTGTGCTGTGTGTTGTGTTGTGCGTTGTGTGTTGTGTGTGCGTGCGTGTGTGAATGTGTGTGTGGATGTGTGTAGCATGTGTGTGGTGTGTGGTGTGTGGATGTGTGGGTGTGTGTGTTGTGTGTGGTGTGTGTTTGTGGGTGTGGGTGTGAATGTGTGGGTGTGGGTGTGTGTGGGTGTGTGTTGCGTGTGTGTGTTGTGTGGTGTGTGTGGGTGTGTGTGTGGGTGTGTGTGGGTGTGGGTGTGTGTGTGGATGAGTGCGCGGGTGTGTGTGTGGTGTGTGTGTGTGTGTGTTGTGTGGTGTGTGTGGGCGTGTGTGTTGTGTATTGTGTGTGTTGTGTGGTGTGTGGTTGTCTGGTGTGCGTGTGGGTGTGTGTGTGTGGTGTGTTGTGTGTGTGGTGTGTGTTGTGTGTTGTGTGTTATGTGCTGTGTGCTGTGTGTGTGGTGTGTGTGGTGTGTGGTGTGTGTGGTGCGTGTGTAGTGTGTGTGTGTGTGTGCGTGCGTGCGTGCGTGCGTGTATGTGTGAGTGCGTGTGTGGGTGTGTGCTGTGTGTTGTGCGTTGTGTGGTGTGCGTTGTGTGTTGTGCGTTGTGTGTTGTGTGTGCATGCGTGCGTGTGCGTGTGTGGTGTGTGTGTGGGTGTGTGTTGTGTTGTGGGTGTGTGTGTGGGTGGGTGTGTGTTGTGTGGGTGTGTGTGTGTGTGGGTGTGCGTGTGTTGTGTGTGTGTTGTGTTGCGTGTGTGTGGGTGTGTAGGGTGTGTGTAGCTGTGTGTGTAAGTGTGTGTGTGATGTGTGGTGTGCGGTGTGTGGTGTGTGTTGTGTGATGTATGTATGGGTGTGTGTGTTGCGTGTGTGGTGTGTATTGTGTGGCGTGTGTGTGTGTGAGAGTTTGTGAGGGTGTGTGTGTGTGGTGTGTGGTGTGTGTGTGGTGTGTGTGCGTGCGTGCGTGCGTGCGTGTTTGTGTGAGTGCGTGTGTGTGGTGTGTTGTGTGTTGTGTGCTGTATGTGGTGTGTGTGTGTGGTATGTGTGGTGTGTGTGTGGTGTGTGTAGTGTGTGTGTGGTGTGTGTGCGTGCGTGCGTGCGTACGTGCGTGTGTGTGTGTGTGTGCGTGTGTGTGTTGTGTGTTGTGTGTTGTTTGTTGTGTGTTGTATGTTGTGCGTTGTGTGTTGTGTGTGCGTGCGTGCGTGTGTGCGTGTGTGTGCGGGTGTGTGTTGTGTGTTTTGTGGTGCGTGTGTGTGGGTGTGAGTGTGTGTGTGTTGTGTGTGGGTTTGAGGCCACCTCCGAAATCCTCGTCGGCCGTGGTTGATTATCGAAGAATGAAAACCTAGGCTCATTATCTTCAGATAGTACCCTATGGATCATCGTCCTGTGAATGGATCGGGCTCAGCCACCCCCGGCCGAATCATTATCTTTCCGGAATAATCAGCCTAAGTTTAATATTCCAACATTATGGACCAGGGTTTATTTCAGTCCGGAACGTACTCTCAAACGGCGCCCCCCAGGCTCAATCATTATCATTCCAGAACAATAAACCCGGGGTCAATATTCCGGGAACATTATGAATCCGGGTTTATTATCTCCTGGAGATAATGAACCGGGGTCAATAGACATGAAAAACCTGGTGGGGAACCCGGAGGTTGGCGGGGAAATGATCATTATTCTCATTCCGGAATTACGAAAACCTGGTTCATTATTCCCGATTCCCGGGACATTGTTGTAGGCACCAGTCAATATTCCCGGAACATTATGAACCCAGGTTGATATGTTTTTGGGGTCGATATCCCCAGAACGTTCTAAACCATAGTTTATACTGTGCCGGAGGGGAAATTATGAACCCCAATCAATATTCCCAGAACACTGGGACCCAAGTTCATAATGTTCCGGGGGGACATTATGAACCTGGGTCAATAATCCTGGACGATTATAAACCTCGGTAAATATCTATTTGGAATCCATCCTGGTGGGTGTGGTTGTGTGTGTGGTGTGTTGTGTGTGTGTGGGGTGTGTGTGTGTGTGGGTGTATGTGTGTGTGTGGGTGTGTGTGTGCTGTGTGTTGTGTGGTGTGTGTGGGTGTGTGTGTGGGTGTGTGTGTGGGTGTGGGTGTGTGTGTGGGGGTGTGTGTGTGTTGTGTGTGTGGTATGTGTGGTGTGTGGTGGTGGTGTGTGTGTGTGGGTGTGTGTGTTGTGTGTGGTGTGTTTTGTGGTGTGTGCGTGTGTTGTGTGGTGTGTAAGAGTGTGTGTCGATGTGTGTGGTGTGTGGTTTGTGTGTGGTGTGTGGTGTGTTGTGTGTTGTGTGTTGTGTGTCGTGTGTGTGTGGTGTGTGTGGTGTGTGTGGTGTGTGGTGTGTGTGGTGTATGTGGTGTGTGTGTGTGCGTGCGTGCGTGCGCGCGTGCGTACCTGCGTGTGTGTGTGAGAGAGCGTGTGTGTGTGTTGTGTGGTGCGTGTTGTATGTTGTGTGTTGTGAGTTGTGCGTTGTGTGTTGTGTGTGCGTGCGTGCGTGAGAATGTGTGTGTGGGTGTGGGTGTGGGTGTGTTGTGTGTGTGGGTGTGTGTGTGTGGGTGTGTGTGTGGTGTGTATTGGGGCGTGTGTGTGTAAGCGTGTGTGTTGTGTGGTGTGTGGTGTGTGGTGTGTGGTGTATGTTGTGTGGTGTGTGGTGTGTGTTGTGTGGTGTGTGCTGTGTGTTGTGTGAAGTGTGTTGTGTGGTGTGTTGTGTGTGTTGTGTGGTGTGTGGTGTGTGTTGTGTGTTGCGTGTGGTGTGTTGTGTGTTGTGTGTGGTGTGTTTGTGTCGTGTGTTGTGTGTTGTGTGTGCGCGTGTGCGTGCGTGTGTGCGTGCTTGTGTGTGTCTGTGTTGTGTGTGTGTGAGTGTGTGTTGTGTGTCTGTGTGTTGTGTGTGTTGTGTGGTGTGTGTGTTGTGTGTTGTGTGTGTTGTGTGAGTGTGTGTGTGTTGTGCGGTGTGTGTGTGTGTGTGTGTGTGTGGGTGTGTGTGGTGTGTGTGGTGTGTGTGGTGTGTGCGGTGTGTGTGTGGTGTGTGTGTGGTGTGTGTGGTGTGTGTTGTGTGTGGTGTGTGGTGTGTGTGGTGTGGTGTGTGGTGTGCGTGCGTGCGTGCGTGCGTGCGTGCTTGTGTGTGTGTGTGAGAGAGCGTGTGTGTGTTGTGTGCTGTGTGCTGTGTGCTGTGTGCTGTGTGGTGTGTGGTGTGTGGTGTGTCTGGTGTGTGATGTGTGTGGTGTGTGGTGTGTTGTGTGTGTGGTGTGTGGTGTGTTGTGTGTTGCGTGCTGTGTGTTGTGTGTTGTGTGTTGTGTGTTGTGTGTTGTGTGTTCTGTGTTCTGTGTTCTGTGTTGTGTGGCGTGTGTGTGTGCGTGCGTGCGTGCGTGTGTATTTGTGTGTTTGTGTGTTTGTGTGTTTGTGTGTGTTGCCTGTGTGTCTGTGTGTCTGTGTGTCTGTGTGTCTGTGTGTGTGTGTCTGTGTGTCTGTGTGTTTGTGTGTTGTCTGTGTGTCTGTGTGTCTGTGTGTCTGTGTCTTTGTGTCTGTGTGTCTGCGTGTCTGTGTCTGTGCGTCTGTGTCTGTGTATGTGGGCCTTGCCAGGCTCTCGGCGGCGGGTGTCTCTGCAGGGCCACGGGCTCCCCCCCCGACTTCAAGAATCCCAATCACTCGAGTAGGGGATCGACTACAGAATCGACGTACGCACCCCCAAATAAAAAATTCTCCGGAACTACGAAGAGGGAACACGTGGAACGCATCTAGCTATAAAAACATTGTACGTATCTTCGCCCGAAAAAATATAATCCGCCGATCCGGCGTGTGAGTTTCTGAGAGCGTGGGATTGAGCTCGCTCAAGCTTCGCTCTGCGGGGGGGGGGACCTCATTTCCGACCTATTCCCGACCTAATTCAATGCTTCGGGGGCAGGGGGGGACCTCATTTCCGACCTAATTCAGTGCTTTGCACCCCCCCCCTCCAGAGTGGACCCTTCCCCTGCAGAGCGCCCCCCACCCACTCCTGCAGCCCAGCCCCCCCCCCGCCCCTGCAGAGCGGACACCCCCTCTGCAGCCCCCCCCCCCCTGCAAAGCGGACTCCCCCCCCCTCCCCTGCACCCCCTCCCCTGCAGAGCAGACCCCCCCCTGCAGAGCGGACCTCCCCCTCTGCAGCCCCTTCCCCCCCTGCAGAGCGGACCCCCCCCCCCCTCCCCTGCACCCCCCCCCCCCCTGAGAGCAGACCCCAAGTCCTGCACCCCTCCCCTCACAGCGGACCCCCCCTCCCATCCCCCCGCAGGCCCACCCCCCCCCCCTCTGCAGAGGCGACCCCCCCCGTGCAGCCCCGCCCCTGCAGGCGGACCCCCCCCTCCCCTGCACCCCCCCCTGCACAGCAGACCCCCCCCCCTGCAGCTCCCCCCCCCTGCAAGCGGACAACCCCCGGTCTCCCCTGCAGCCCGCCCCTCTGCCGAAGCGGACCCCCCCCTTCGAGCATACCCACCCCCCCTGCAAACCAGCCCTCCCCCCCCCGTCGTCTGCGTCGTCCGTTGTCCGCGTTGTCGTCCGTCTGTCGTCGTCGTCGTCGTCCGTCGTCGTCTCGTCCTCCCGTCCGTCGTCTTCGGTCGTCGTCGTCGTCGTCGCGTCGGTCGTCGTCGTCGTCGTCCGTCGTCCGTCGTCTTCGTCGGTCGTCGTCCTTCGTCGTCGTCGTCGTCGTCGTCGTCGTCGTCGTCGTCGTACGCGTCGTCGTCGATCGTCGTCGTCGTCGTCGTCGTCGTCGTCGTCGTCGTCGTCGTCGTCGTC
>CAUYUJ010022243.1:115489-120489 GCA_963575745.1 Prorocentrum cordatum
TCCTCCTCCTCTTCCTCCTCCTCCTCCTCCTCCTCCTCCTCGTCCGCCTCCTCCATTCCTTCTCCTTATAAATAACTCCTCCCTGTCGCACCAAGAAGCATCTTCGGCTGAGACTTCCTCACCATTTATGACTCTGAAGCTTAAAAAATGACAAACGATTCACAGATGGAGGGCGGGTCCATTTCAAACTGTGGCTCTCGCATTAGCGCTGCGCACATTCCCTTTAAACATTTGCAAGAGTTTGACAGATTGAGGGCGGTTCTTTTTCAAAATGCGGTTCTCGCCTCAGCGCCGC
The DNA here is from genome assembly GCA_963575745.1 of Prorocentrum cordatum. Lineage (NCBI taxonomy): Eukaryota > Dinophyceae > Prorocentrales > Prorocentraceae > Prorocentrum > Prorocentrum cordatum. The sequence goes on from CAUYUJ010022243.1 coordinate 115,785, forward strand.
GCACATTCGTTTGAAAAATAAGCTTCACGGATTGAGGGCGGTTCCTTTTCAACATGTGGCCCTCGCCTTACCGCCGCGCACATTCGTTGTAAAAATCTGTACGAGTTCAACGGATTGAGGGCGGGTCCTTTTCAAAATGTAGCTGTCGCCTTAGCGCCGCGCACAATCATTTTCAAACTTTGCACGAGCTTCACGGATTGAGGGCGGTTCTTTTTCAACTTGTGGTTCTCGCCTTAGCGCCGCGCACATTCGTTTTCAACATTTGCAAGGGTTTCACGGATTCCCACGATCAACGTACCAGAAATGATGTGTTGGAAGGGCCCAGGATTATGCGGGCGCAGCAGTTGTGTTGATTCGCGGTGCCAAAGTCCCAAATATGGCGTTCTGGCACGATTCCGGATCGTCAAGACGCAGCAGTCAGGTTGATACGTGGCGTTGAAATCCCGAGAACAATGTTTTGGCATGCTTCAGGATCCTCAAGCGGTTATCTTCCAACGAGGCAGTTCCCTCAATGGAGATGCACCGCTGTGGGAGCCTATGAAAAGGGAGCTTGGAGGGGGGTAATTCCAACATCGTTGATGATTCTTGGTTTTACACTGGTCCTCCTCCTCCTCCTCCTCCTCCACCCTCCTCCACCCTCCGTCCTCCATCCTCCATCCTCAATCCTCAATCCTCCATTCTCCACCCTCCACCCTCCACCCACCATCCTCCATCCTCCATCCTCCATCCTCCATCCTCCATCCTGCACCCTCCATCCTCCATCCTCCATCCTCCATCCTGCACCCTCCATCCTCCATCCTCCATCCTCCATTATCCCCCTCCATTTTCCATCCCCCATCCTACATCGTCCATCCTCCATCCCCCATCCTCCACCCCCCAAATCCTCCATCCTCCATCCTCCATCCTCCATCCTCCACACTCCATCCTCCACCCTCCACCCTCCACCCTCCACCCTCCATCCTCCTTATCCTCCTCCTCCTCCTCCTCCTCCTCCTCCTCCTCCTCCTCCTCCTCCTCCTCCTGCTCCTGCTCCTGTTCCTGTTTCTGCTCCTGATGTTCCTGCTCCTCCTCCTCCTCCTCCTCCTCCTCCTCCTCCTCCTCCTCCTCCTCCTCCCGCTCCTGCTCCTGCTCCTGTTCCTGCAATTGTTCCTGCTCCTGCGCTGCTCGTGCACACTGCTCCTGCTCCTGCTCCTCCTCCTCCTCCTCCTCCTCCTCCTCCTCCTCCTCCTCCTCCTCCTCCTCCTCCTCCTCCTGCTCCTCCCCCTCCTCCTCCCTCCCCTCTCCTCCTCCTCCTCCTCCTCCTCCTCCTCCTCTCCTCCTCGCTTTTCCTCCTCCTCCCCTCCTCCTCCTCCTCCTCCTCCTCCCCCCTCCTCCTTCTCCGCCTCCTCCTCCTCCTCCGCCTCCGCCTCCTCCTCCGCCTCCTCCTCCTCCTCCTCCTCCTCCTCCTCATCATCATCATCATCATCATCATCATCATCACATCATCATCATCATCATCATCATCATCATCATCATCATCATCATCATCCTCATCCTCATCCTCATCCTCATCCTCATCCTCATCCTCATCCTCCTCATCCTCCTCCATTTCTTCTCCTTCTATAACTTCTCCCTGTCGCACCCCGTGGCTCGATTTTTAGGACGGGCTGGGCGTTTCGCATGAGACTTCCTCGCCAGTTATGACTCTCAAGCTTGAAAAGTGGCAACAGCTTCACGGATGGAGGGCAGGTGGTTTTCCAAATGCAGCTCACGCCTTAGCGCTGCGCACATTCGTTTGAAAATTTTGCAAGAGCTTCATGGATTGAGGGCGGGTGGTTTTCAAAACGTGGTTCTCGCCTTAGCGCCGCGCACATTCGTCTGAAGAACTTGCCCGAGCTTCACGGATTGAGGGCTGGTGGTTTTCAACATGTGGCTCTCGCCCTAGCGCCGCGCACATCCTTTCTGAAAATTTGCAGGAGCTTCACGGATTGAGGGCGGATCCTTTTTGAAATGTTGCTTTCGCATAGGGCCGCGCACACTCGTTCTACAAATTTGCAAGAATTGCACGGAGCGAAAGCGGGTCGTTTTCGAAATGCGGTTTTCGCCTCAGCGCCGCGCACCTTCGTTGAAAAATAAAATAGTTGCACGGATTGAGTAGGGGTGGTTTTCAAAATGTGGTTCTCGCCTTAGCACCGCGCACATTCGTTGTCAACATTTGCAAAGGTTTCACGGATTCCCATGATCAACATACCAGACATGATGTATAGGAAAGAGTCAGGATCATGCGGGCGCAACACTTATGTAGATTCGCGGAGACAAAGTCCCAAATATGGCGTTCTGGCACGATTCCGGATCGTGAAGACGCAGCAGTCAGGTTGATACGTGGCGCGAAAACCCGGGAGCAATGTTTTGGTACTCTTCAGGATCTTCAACCGGTTGTCTTCCAACGAGGCAGTTCCCTCAATGGAAATGAACCGTTGTAGGGGCCTAGGAAGAGGGAGCTTGGAGGGAGGGTTCATTCCAACATCGTTGATGGCTCTTGGGTTTAAACTAGTCCTCCTCCTCCTCCCGCTCCTGCTCCTGCTCCTGCTCATGCTCCTGTTCCTGCTCCTGCTCCTGTTCCTGACACTGCTCCTGCAGCTGCTCCTGCTCCTGCTCCTGCTCCTCCTCCTGCTCCTGCTCCTGCTCCTGCTTCTGCTCCTACTCCTGCTCCTGCTCCTGCTCCTCCTCCTCCTCCTCCTCCTCATCCTCCTCCTCCTCATCCTCCCTCCTCCTCCTCATGCGCTCCTCCTGCCTCCTCCTCCTCCTCCTCCTCCTCCTCCTCCTCCTCCTCCTCCTCCTCATCCGCCTCCTCCTCTCCTCCTCCTCCGCCTTCCTCCTCCCTCCTCCGCCTCCTCCGCCTCCTCCTCCCTCCTCCCCTTTTCCTCCTCCTCCCTCCTCCTCGCTCCCTCTCCTCCTCCTCCTCCCGCTCCTGCCTCCTGCTCCTGCCTCATGCTCCTGTTCCTGCCATGCTCCTGTTGCTGCTTCCTGCTCTCTGCTCCTGCTCCTGCTCCTCCTCCTGCTCCTGCTCCTGCCCCTGTTTCTGCTTCCTGCCTCCTGCTCCTGCTCCTGCTCTGTTCCGCTCCTCTCCTCCTCCTCCTCCTCCTCCTCCTCCTCCTCCTCCGCCGCCTCCTCCTCCTCCTCATGCTCCTCCTGCCTCCTCCTCCTCCTACCTCCTCCTCCTCCTCCTCCTCCTCCTCCTCCTCCTCCTCCTCCTCATGCTCCTCCTCCTCCTCCTCTCCTCCTCCTCCTCCCTCCTCCTCCTCCTCCTCATCCTCCTCCTCCCTCTCCTCCTCCTCTTCCCCCTTTTCCTCCTCCTCCTCCTCCTCCTCCACAATTACAGAGTAGGAATACTACTCTCATCTTTCCCCTGGTGGCGTCCGGGAAATATCCGGCCCCCTCTGCGCTCTGTTTGTTTGCACACATGGTTCCGGGGAGTTGGGTTTCCGCTTGGGATTGTTTCAAAATGCTGCTCTCGCTGAAGCGCTGGCCTCATTTTCGGACTACCGCTCGTTCCGAATCGTGCTCCTGCTGCAGCGCTGGCCTCGTTTCCGCGCTTCCGCCAGTCCCGAATCTTGCTCCCGCTGCAGCGCTGGCGTCATTATTTCCAGTGCCATGCCACGGCATGGTTTTCGGTCCTTCCAAGTAGGCCTAACATCTAGGAAATGGCCCCCCCAACAAAAAAAACATCAGAAGTGCTTACACATTCGGTGTCGAGTCGCTGATGTTTGGGACGCAGATGCCCCCCCCCCCCCCCAGGTTGGGGCGTCCCGCCACCCCCACGTAATGCTATGTCATGCTACGCGCTGATCGTCAACACCATGCTATGTCATGTGATGTTATGCCATGTTGCGACATCCGATTGTGCGAACAGAGAGGTGATCTACGCCATGGCAAGGGATGGGAGGAAGGGTAGGACGCCAGATATGACGCGAGCGCACCTACCTTGTCCTCCTCCTCCTCCTGCTCCTCCTCTCCTCCTCCTCCTCCTCCTCTCCTCCTCCTCCTCCCCCTCCTCCTCCTCCTCCTCCTCCTCCTCCTCCTCCTCCTCCTCCTCCTCCTCCTCCTCTTCCTCCTCCTCCTCCTCTTCCTGCTCCTGCTCCTGCTTCTGCTCCTGCTCCTTCTCCTGCTCCTGCTCCTGCTCCTGCTCCCGTTCATGTTCCTGCTTCTGCTCCTGCTCCTGCTCCTGCTCCTTCTCGTGTTCCTGCTCCTGCTCCTGCTCCTGCTTCTGCTCCTGCTCCTGCTCCTGTCACACTTCCCCTGTTCCTGCTCCTGCTCCTGCTGCTGCTCCTGCTCCTGTTCCTTCTCCTCTCCTTCTTCTCCTCCTCCTGTTCCTGTTCCTCCTCCTGTTCCTGCTCCTGCTCCTGCTCCCGATGCTGCTTCTGCTCCTGCTCCTGCTCCTGCTCCTGCTTCTGATCCTGTTCCTGCATATGCTCCTGCTCCTGTCCCTGCAACTGCTCCTGCTCCTGATTCTGTTCCTGTTCCTGCTCCTGCTCCTGTTCTTGCCCCTAGTCCTGCTCCTGCTCCTGCTTCTTCTCCTGCTCCTCCTCCTCCTCCTGCAGTTGCTCCTGCTCTTTCTCGTGTTCCTGCTCATGCTCCTGTTCCTGCACCTCCTCCTGCGCCTGCTTCTGCTCCTGCTCCTGCAGCTGCTCCTGCTCCTGCTCCTGTTCCTCCTCCTCCTCCTCCT
>CAUYUJ010022243.1:122989-126338 GCA_963575745.1 Prorocentrum cordatum
CATCCTCCGCCTCCTCCTCCTCCTCCTCCTCTTCCCGCTTCCGCCTCTGCCTCTTCCTCATTCTCATGTTCATTCGCCTGATCCTTCTCCTGTTGCTGCTAATGAATATCCTCTTCCTCCGCCTCCTCCTCCTCCATTCAACCTCCGCCTCCGCCTCCGCCTGTGCCTCCCTCCCTCTCCTTTTCCTCCATCTCTTCCTCCTCCTCCTTCTTCTTCTCCGCCTCCTCCTCATCCTCCTCCTCCTCCTCCTCCTCCTCCTCCTCCTCCGCCTCTTCCTCCTCCTCGTCTTCCTCCTCCTCACTCCCTCCTGCTCCTCCTCCCCCTCCGCCTCCTCCTCCACTCCGCCTCCGTTTCCGCCTCTGGCCCCTCCTCTCTCGTTCTCATGTTCCTTCATCCTCCTCCTCCTTTCTTATCATCCATCTTCTCCTCCTCCCCTCCTCCTCCTCCTCCTCCTCCTCTCACCATCATCATCATCATCATCATCATCATCATCATCATCATCATCATCATCATCATCATCATCAACATCACCAGCATCATCATCATCATCAGCATCAGCATCATCAGCATCATCATCATCATGATCATGATCATCATCATCATCATCATCATCATCATCATCATCATCATCATCATCATCATCATCATCATCATCATCATCATCATCCGCCTCCGCCTCCGACTCCGCCTCCGCCTTCGTCTCCGCCCCCACTTTCGCCTCCGCCTCCTCCTCCTCCCTTTCCTTTATGCTTCTCCTCCTTCTCCTTCTCCTCCTCCTTCTCCTTCTTCTGTTCCGCCTCCTCCTCCTCCTCCTCCTCCTCCTCCTCCTCCTCCTCCTCCTCCTACTCCTACTCCTACTCCTACTCCTACTCCTACTCCTTCTCCTCCATTCCTTTTCCTTACAGATAACTTCTCCCTGTCGCACCCCGAGGCCGGTTTTTAGGGCGGACCGGGCGTTTCGCCTGAGACCTCCTCACCACTTATGACTCTGAAGCTTTAGAACTAAAACCAGCTTCACAGATGGAGGACGGGTCGTTTTCACAATGTGGCTCTCGCCTCAGCGCCGCGCACATTCTTTTTATAAATGTGTAAGAGCTTACGGGTTGAGGGCGGTTCCCTTTCAAAATGTTGCTCTCGCCTCAGCGCCGCGCAACATTCGTTTTAAAAACATTTGCAAGAGCCTTCACGGATTTTGAGGGCATAGGTGGTTTTCACTTTGTGGCTCTGGCTTTCCTCTCAGCGCCGCGCACATTCGTTTAAAACAAATGCAAGAGTTTCACAAATGGAGGGCGGGTCTTTTTCAAAATGTGGCTCTCGCCTCAGCGCCGCGCACATTCTTTTTATAAATGTGTAAGAGCTTACGGGTTGAGGGCGGTTCCCTTTCAAAATGTGGCTCTCGCCTCAGCGCCGCGCACACTCGTTTTAAACATTTGCAAGAGCTTCACGGATTGAGGGCAGGTGGTTTTCAACTTGTGGCTTTCCCCTCAGCGCCGCGCACATTCGTTTAAAACAAATGCAAGAGTTTCACAAATGGAGGGCGGGTCTTTTTCAAAATGTGGCTCTCGCCTCAGCGCCGCGCACATTCGTTTTTAAATGTTTCAAGAGCTTCACGGATTGAGGGCGGTTCATTTTCAAATAGAAGCTCTCGCCTGAGCGCGACGCACATTCGATTTAAACAGTTGCAAGAGTTTCACGGGTTGAGGGCGGATGGTTTTCAACTTGTGGCTCTCGCCTCAGCGGCGCGCACATTCGTTTAAAACAAATGCAAGAGCTTCACAGATGGAGGGCGGGTCGTTTTCAAAAAAGTTGCTCTCGCCTTAGCGCGGCGAATGCTCGTTTTTTTTAATTTGCAAGAGCTTCACGGATTGAGGGCGGTTCCTTTTCAAAATATGGCTCTGGCCTTAGCGCGGCGCACACTCGTCTCAAGAACTTGCCAGAGCCTCACGAACTGAGGGCGGCTCCTTTTCGAAATGTGGCTCTCGCCTTAGCGCCGCGCACATCCATTTACAACAGTTTCTAGAGTGTCACGGGTTCCCAACATCAACGTACCAGAGATGGCGTTCTGGAAGGATTCTGCATCATGCGGGTGCAGCAATTACTTCGGTTGTCTGTGCTGAAGTCCTAGGAATGGCGTTCTGGCACGGTTCAGGATCGTCAAGACGCAGCAGTCAGGTTGATCCGTGGCGTTGGAATCCAGAGAAAAATGTTTTGGCATGCTTCAGGGTCTTCAAACGTGTGTCTTCCAACGAAGCAGTTCCATCAATGGAAATGAACCGTTGTAGGGGCCTGTGAAGAGGGAGCTCGGAGGGAGGGTTTACTCCGACATCGTGACTGACTCTTGGATTTACACTGGTCCTCCTCCTCCTCCTCCTGCTCCTCCTCCTCCTCCTCCGCCTTATCCTCCTCCTCCTCCTCCTCCTCCTCCTCCGCCTCCTCCCCCTCCTCCTTCTCCTCCTCCCCCTCCTCCTCCATTTTTTTCCTATATAAATAACATGTGCGTGTCGCACCCCGAGGCCAGTTTTTAGGGCAGGCCGGATTTCCTCACCAGACTTCCTCACCATTTAGGACCATGAATCTTAAAAAGTGACAACAGCTTCACAGACGGAGGGCGGGTCGTTTTCAAAATGTGGCTCTCACCTCAGCGCCGCGCACATTCGTTTCAAAATTTGCAAGAGCTTCACGGATTGAGGGCGGGTCGTTTTCGAAATGTGGCTCTCGCCTCAGCGCCGCGCACATTCTTTGCAAAAATGCAAGAGCTTCACGGATTGAGAGCGGCTCCTTTTGAAAATATGGCGCTTTCAAAATTTGCAAGGGTTTCACGGAGTCCCCTGATCAGCGTACCGGATTTTCTTAAGGGGTTCAAGATTTTGCGGGTGCAACAGTGATGCTGATTCGCGATGTTGGCGTCCCAAAAATGGCCTTCTGGCACCATCCTGGATCGTCAAAACGCAGGAGTCAGGTGGATCCGTGGAGTGGAATCCCGAGACCTATGTTTTGGCATGCTTCAGGGTCTTCAAACGGGTGTCTTCCACGGAGTCAGTTCCATCAATGAGAATGAACCGTCCTAGGGGCCTACAAAGAAGGAGCTTGAAGGGAGGGTTCACTACAACATCGTTGATGACTCTTGGTTTTACACTGGTCCTCCTCCTCCTACTACTACTACTACTACTACTACTACTACTACTACTACTACCACTACTACTACCACTACTACTACTACTACTACTACTACTACTACTACTACTACTATTACTACTAACACTACTACTACTACTACTACTACTACTACTACTACTACTACTACTACTACTACTACTTCTAGTACTACTGGTACTACTACTACTACTAC
>CAUYUJ010022244.1:0-51849 GCA_963575745.1 Prorocentrum cordatum
CCAAAAACAGAGGGTCCAAGGGGTGGGGATGCCGGGGCATGGGAGGGGCATGGAGTGGGGTGTTGGCCGAGTTTGGGCGAGAAATCGCGGGGTGGGGGGTCCCAAAAACAGAGGGTCCAAGGGGTGGGGATGCCGGGGCATGGGAGGGGCATGGAGGGGGGTGTTGGTCGAGTTTGGGCGAGAAATCGCGGGGTGGGGGGTCCCAAAAACAGAGGGTCCAAGGGGTGGGGATGCAGGGGCATGGGAGGGGCATGGAGGGGGGTGTTGGTCGAGTTTGGGCGAGAAATCGCGGGGTGGAGGCTGGCTGTCACAGGGGGGGTCGGGGAGGGTCCCGGCGAGGATGGCTAGGGACTGTGTGATGTGTGGGGACAACCTCGGATACAGCTGAGAAGGATTCCGCACACGCCTCATGGGGTCGGCGGATCGTTGGGGAGGGGCTCGGTGTCCCTTCATTGTTTTACAGTTTGCCCTTCGTTTTCCTAAGGTCTTCCCTGGGAGATCGAAGTTTATCTGATGGGAGAAGGGGCCTCGTTCCTTATGTAGGGTTCCTTAGGTCAACGCCCCGACTGTGCACGTGAGAGTGACCATTTGCCGGAGTGGCCTCTGGTGCGGGCTCGTCGGGGTCCCCTCGATCGCTGAGCGCGATGCGATGGCGGCGGATTGCGCGCTTGGCTTGGGCCACTGTGCGCCCCCCTCGTCTGCGCACCAAGGGTAACTTCTGCCTAGGGCCACTCTTGCGTGTAGCCGATGCGTGTGGCCGGACATGTCCTCGCAGGTTGTTAAAGCAGGCATCTCCAGGTTCCCAGATTCCAATTTGTTTTCGGCGCTTTCCTGTTTCAAGCATCAGGTGGTTTCCCTTCTTCTCCCTTCTTCAGAGGGCAGGCGGAAGCCCAATCTACGTCAAACGCCTTCCTACTTCGTGTTTCGATCACCTTCTTCCGACCGACGGGCATGTGTGTATATGTCCCCTGGTCGGCTCCGGTCCCCCGCGCTCTCGCTGTCCTACTTCGTGGTTGGCTGCCGCTGCCGCCGCCCCACAGCGCCTCGCTTCCATCGCACTGCTTCGTTTTCCCTCTCTCTCTCCCCCCCTTGCCTCCCGTCCGCCCCCTACGCCCCCTACAGTCAACCCGCATAGTCAGGATGAGGATGAGCAATTTTCCAAGGTTGCCGTTGTATCTTTCCCCTTCGGCCCATTCTTGGCCGCTTTCGCTGGCCGCGCCCCGCTCGCAAAGTGTCGGCATGGCCTTCCAAGGCCCTTGTATCCTTTCTCGCGCGTCTTTACTATATCGGTTGACTGTAATTGCTGTCTCCCCGTTAATGTTGTTAATGTTGTTGTTAGTGTTGTTGTTGTTGTTGCTGTTGCTGTTGTTTTTGCTGTTGTTGTTGGTGGTTGTGGTGATGGTGTTGTTGTTGTTGGTGGTGGTGGAGTTGTTGTTGGTGTTGTTGTTGGTGTTGGTGGTGTTGTTGTTGTTGTTGCTGTTGGTGTTGGTGTTGTTGTTGTTGTTGTTGGATGGTTGGTTGGTTGGTTGGTTGGTTGGTTGATTGACTGGTTGGTTGGTGGTGGTGGTGGTTGTTGTTGTTGTCGTTGTTGTTGTTGCTGTTGCTGTTGCTGTTGTTGTTTGTGGTGGTGTTGTTGCTGCTGTTGCTGCTGCTGCTGTTGGTGGTGGTGTTGTTGTTGCTGTTGCTGTTGCTGTTGTTGTTGCTGTTGCCGTTCCCCTACGGGTGGATCCAGATTCTCCACGCCGCGTGAGCCAGGCAGCCGCGCGCGCACGCCTCACCTGTTCTACGCCGCGCCGCGCCGCATGGCCCCGACGCCAACTGTGTGTATGTGTGGCCAATCCACTCTCCCTCCGGGACTTCGCCCCCGGCTCCTATCCATGGCGCACCTTGTCTTGTGCAAGGTCTTCGGCACCGCCTGTACTCTGCACCCTCCGGCCGCCTGAGGCCCCGCCCGCCCGCGACCAAAATGTGTGTATGTGTGGATATCGTGGCCAGAGCCGTTGAACCTCCTGGATGTCATGGCGTCCCTCCTCTTCTTGTCTCAGCGCATCCCTGGACCCCCACTCGTCCGCGCACACGCTTCGCGCCACGGTGCGCCACAGCCCCCCTCCTCGGCGCACCCGATGCTCGTTCCGCTGACGGAGCCGTACCTCACGGAGGAGTACGGCAGCTCGTGGAGCTCGGAGGAGAAAAGACTCGCGCGGGCGTAGACTCCAAAAGTGGCCGCGCGGACTTCTTGGGTCGGCGCTGGACCCCCCTCCCTGGTGCGCAGAGCGCGCCAGAGGGGTCGGCGCCGGGAGGAACCCCGCGAAGGTCCAGAAAGTCCGCGCGGACCTCCGACATCTTACAGTCGGGGCCCTGAAGAAGGAACCCTTTTCGTTGGGGAGGGGCTCAGTGTTCCTTGATTGCTTCACAGTTTGCCTTGGGCTTTCCTTTGGTTTTCGATGGGAAATCGGAGTTGAACTTGTGGGAAAAAGGGGCCCCGTTCCTTATTCATCGTGCCTTAGGTCAACGCCCCGACTGTAATCTTATACCGTATACCGATACGACTACCCGTCGGGCGATGCAGTCAACCCGCATGGTAAGGAAGGGCACTCCTCCCAGGGGTACCCTTGCATCCTTGCCTCCTCGGTTCATCCTTGGCCACTTTCGGTAGCCCGCGCCCCGCTCGAAAAGCTCCGAGATGGGCTTCCAGGGCCCTCGCGTCCTTGTCTCGGGGGTGGACAGAACCTCCAACAGTGACACGTCGATTAGTGAATTGTCCGTTTTTCGGTTCTCGAGAGGGCGCCGAGACCGTTATTTTCCAGGCTTGCGCCCGCCAGGTGTGGGCCTCAGGTCGTTTTCACTAAACCACGTTTTACTAAAGGGGGGTCTGTCCATCCCCGATTGTCGCGCATCCTGATGATCCGGGCAGGCTTGCCGACCACCCGTCGGGTGATGAGGAGGCTGGGGGTGGTGGGTGGAAAGAGCCAGCTGCTGGCCAATGCGATGGGTGTGATGGCGACGATGCCGATGACGCGCCCTCGAGTTCGCGACGACGCTCGGTGACGACGTTGCACTGCGGTGTAGTGGCGCTGTCGTTCTCACAAGCGATCTCGCCTTCGATCTCACAGTCGATGCCACTGTCGATTCCTCTTTCGATCCCACGATCGATCTCACAACCACTGTCACAAGCAACCTCACTCTCGATCTCACTCTTGAAATCACCATTCATTCCATTTCTAGCGATCGCATCATCGACCTCACTGTCGACCTCACTATCGATACCAAGGTAGGAGGCCCCCGGCCTTCGCCCGCCCACCGCCGACGCATCACCGGCGGGACACCAAGGGGACACCAACGGGTCACCACAGGACACCACGGCGGGAGTCACCCACGGCCGCCACGCGCCCGGCAGGGGGGCGGAGGGGCGGTCCGCGGCATCCGAATTGCCCTAGCGCCGGCGGGGTCATTCCTCTCGCGCGTCGGGAGCCTCGAGACGGGGGTCAATGCAAACGGGGGTCAGCCAGAGCGCCCGATCTTGCAGGATCCTGCAGGGCCAGGGTCGCATTGACCCGGGTGTGAGTGCAGGATCCTGCAGGATCCTGCAGGATCCTTCGCATTGACCCGGGCTTGGGTGCAGGATCATGCAGAAGCTTGCAGGATTCTGCAGGCTTGACTGACCCGGGTCTGGATTGACCCGGGTCAGGAGATCCCCGAGCGCGCCCACGCAGCTTCACTTCGCCCGCGCGCACGACACGAACGCGAAGCCAAAACCGATCTCCCGGTGGGGGGGCTCTCCGTCCCATCGCGATCTCACCCCCCAACCTCCGATTTACGCAGGTTGCTCTTCCTCCAACACTATCCCTTCGGTCTTGGCCCGACGGTTCCTTGACTGTTGCGAGGTCGGAGGTCGCTAAAGCTGGCCCTGGCCCCAGTCGTTCCGACAGTTTTCCGCTCCATCTGGAGCCCCATGGTGCCTTCTCTGCCTCTTCCGAAAGCAACTGTATGTGCTGTATCTATCTTTCTTAGAGGAGCGGATGCCCTGCTCACCTCATCTGCCTCTGCGAGGACGGGCAGGTGGAGTTCCATGGGCAACAGGTGGTGCTCCTGAGCGACGTGCTGGCCTGCGAGCTCACGCAGGGCTACGAGGTGCACAGGAGGAGGCAGGTCGAGAAGTGCGACGGGGTGCGCGTGCGCAACCTGGCGCACCTCGCGGAGCTGGTGGCGGGCTGCCGCGAGCCCTTCCTGCGCTTCGACCTCTCTGGAGACCGCCTGGTGGCCTTGCGCCGCTGCGAGGTGGTCCAGGGCGCCTCGGGGGCCCTGAGACGGGGGGTACTGCAAGCGGGGGTCCGCCGGAGCGCCGGCTCTTGCAGGGTCCTGCCGGGTTGCACTGACCCAGGCTTGGGCGAAAGATCCTTCAGGATCGCGCAGGATCCTGCCAAGCCTGACTAAGCCAGGCTCGCCTCGGCCCCAGGCAGCAGAAGCCCGAGCTCCGACGCGGGAGTCGGCCCCGAGGGGCCCCCTCACTCCTCGCCGGCCAGGGCCCGGCTGCCCCAGCGTTCGCAGGAACGGGGGGGATCCCCATCGGGGGCGCATCGCCGACCTGTCGGCGACGTCTCGCAGACGCCAGGCCAGTGATCCCCCCCTGGGGGGCAGTTCCCTCCCTCTCCGAACCCTAGCGCCGTGTTTTGTCGCGACGTGGCCCCAGGGAGGTCTGGATTTCTTTCCCGGGACCGGCTTCTCATCCCGAGTCGTGTCATGGTGACGGTCCCGGTGCTTGGCGTGGGCTCCCAGTTGCCGAAAATTGCCCCAAACCGCCCGCCGTGAGTTTGCCACGACGAGTGCGGATGGTTTAGGCCTCCCAGATGCGGTCCGAGTAGATAGGGTCGAAGAATTGAGCCGCATAGCCGATGCGTCGACGATGCGGCTCGACGTGAAGCCCGATGCTCTCCACGTCCATTCCACGTCCATGGCGCATGTCGCCGATGCAGCGCCGATGCATTGGCGATGCGGCGAGAGCCTCCGACCCCATGTACTCGGACCTGATCTAGGAGGCCACTCGGTTCGGAAAAACCGGGGTTCGCTAGGGATCGTTTTTACCTAACAGCTTTTGCTGATAGGTTTCTAGTGGACTCAAAAGAGAGCAGCAGATGACTCCACAGGGGGGTCGGGGCGGGACCCGGGGCGGCTGCCGCCGAAGCCGAAATCGCTTGGGACATCCTCGCAAAATCGCTCTTGGTGCTCTCAGAACTCCATTCCCGGGCCACATTTTGGATGCCCGGAGCCAACTGTAGGCCACTTCGTGCTCTTCGACTTCCCAGAACTCCATTCCCGGGTCACATTTTGGATGCCCGGAGCCAACTGTAGGCCACTTCGTGCTCTTCGATTTCCCAGAACTCCATTCCCGGGCCACATTTTGGATGCCCGGAGCCAACTGTAGGCCACTTCGTGCTCTTCAAGTTCCCAGAACTCCATTCCTGGGCATGATTTTGAATGCCCGGAGCCAACTGTAGGCCACTTCGTGTTCTTCTAGTTCCCAGAACTCCATTCCTGGGCCACATTTTGAATGCTGAGGCAGGCTGATGCTGCGGCCGAGGCAGGCTGAGGCTGAGGCAGGCTGAGGCTGAGGCCGAGGCTGAAGGCAGACTGAGGCTGAGGCTGAAGCAGGCTGAGGCTGAGGCAGGCTGAGGCTGAGGCGCAGGCTGATGCTGAGGCAGGCTGAGGCTGAGGCTGAGGCTGATGCAGGCTGAGGCTGAGGCAGGCTGAGGCTGAGGCCGAGGCTGAAGGCAGACTGAGGCTGAGGCTGAAGCAGGCTGAGGCTGAGGCTGAGGCAGGCTGAGGCTGAGGCAGGCTGAGGCTGAGGCTGAGGCAGGCTGAGGCTGAGGCTGTGACTGCGACTGCCGTTGCCGCTGCGACTGTCATCGCGAATGCGACTACGACTGCGAGAACAGCAGAATTCTACAACTGGATTTTCATCTGAATCTTAAGGGGAATGCTTTCAGATATGCTTCTACACATCGCTGTTAGGTTGCTTTGCCTGGATAATTTGTTGTGTCTCAAAACGACGGAAACCCTTCCAGAGACTTCCCGAAGCCCTCCGAAGAACCTACCAGAACCCTTGAGGAGACTTTACACAGGGGCTTGGGAAGGTTGGGGTCGTTTCGGGGGGGAAGCCAGTCCCAAGCGAACCCAGGACTTTCTAACCCTAGGTGGGGGTTCGGTGCCCCTCAGGTGGAGGGCGCCACCCAGGAGGTCATGAGGCAGAACCAGCCGGGCGTTGCGCCATGGGGGGAAGCGATCAATTGGGGGGTGAGAAGGGGTGCACTTCGAGTGCTCAAAAGGGCGCCCTCTAGACAAAAGGAAGGGCGCGAAAGGTGCAAGTTCAAGCAGTGGCGAAGCGTCCTGGCTCCCCTATAGGCCCACCAAAGAATGTTCTAAGAACCTATTGTGGTTTGCACGAGATGTTCTTAAAACCTTTCTGGCTGAGTCGGTCTTGTTTTTACACATCGGGTTCATATTCCAAGAACGTGGTTTTTGCTCTTAGAACATGTCTGGGTTCTAAGATCATATCGTGGTAGGCCCGTAGAAATGCCGGGACGGTCGGTCCCTGCTCAAACGTTCCTCCCCCACCCCCCGCGGGGACGGCCACGGCGGCCACGGCGCGGCCGGCCACCGCGCGGACAGCCACGGCGGCCACGGCCACGGCGGCCACGGCGGGAGCCTCGGAGCCTGCGCCGCGGCTGCGGCCGCCACGGACGGCTGTGCCGCCCCCCTCATTCGAGTGGGGGGCCGTCCACGGAATTGATCTACCCCCGAAACTGACTTGCGCGTCGAGCCCACGAAGCACTGCGTGGGACGCCCGTGGATCCGACGAGAGGGTCAAAGAGGCTTCTGGGGCGGATCGACGCTGTAGACGATCCCCCTGCTCGACCCTGTCCCCCCGCCCTCCCCGTGACGCGACGCCCGAGCAAGATCGCCGAGCCGGCCCACCTCGTGGGCCGCAGCGGCGCCGAGGCGCCCGAGCGGTGCTCGCCCGGCCCCGCGGCGGGGCCCGCGGCGAAGCCCGCCGCGGGCCCGCCGCGGGCGGCGGGGCAGCGAGGAGGCCGGGGCGGCCGGGGCGGGGGCGGAAAAGTCGTCGGCTCAAAGGCCGGGCCCCGGGGGAGGAGGAGGAGGAGGAGGAGGCATGAGGGGGAGGAGGAGGAGGAGGAGGAGGAGGAGGAGAAGGAGGAGGAGGAGGAGGACTTCGACCTCTCTCTCTCTCTCTCTCGGCATGTGAGTTCGTCGAACTCGGCGATCCACCTCCTCCTCCCCCTCCTCAATATTCTCCCCAACCTCTTCCGGGCAGGTTCGCGTCGTGTCGACAGGCGGCGTCCCCGCCGCGGGCGTTCAACGTTGGACGCCGCCGCTGGCCCAGCATCGGTCGATGCTGAAGATCTGACGTTTCGAAAGCGGCCGTTCGTTCAAAGTTGAACGATCCCCGCCGTGTCAGGAACGAACGCTGGGGTCGGCACGCTGGGGTCGGCACGACCCGAATCTACTGTAGGGGGTCAGGGTCAGATCCTGGGCGAGGAGTTGTCGGGTGCGGGCTCCTGGGGGGGGCAGAAGTCCAGAGGCGTGGGGATGCTGGGGCGAGGTGGAGGCCAGGCGAGGGAGTCAGGGTCATTTCTGGGCGAGGCGTTGTCAAGTGGGTGTCCCAAGAGCAGGGACGTGGGGGTGCCGGGCCTAGGTTGGGCCCCCTCCTCCTCCTCCTCCTGCTCCTCCTCCTCCTCCCTTCCTCCTCCTCCTCCTCCGCCTCCTCCTCCTCCCCCTCACGCCTCCTCCTCCTCCTCCTCCTCCTCCTCCTCCTCCTCCTCCTCCTCCCCCTCATGCCTCCTCCTCCTCCTCCTCCTCCTCCTCCTCCTCCTCCTCCTGTTGGGCGTGGGGCCCCAGGTTGGTCTTGCACTGCTTGAGGCCCTCGTCCTCGGAGCCCCGTCTCGCGGCCCGGCCACGGACCGGCTGCCCCCCCCCGTACCCCGGGGCCCCCGAGCAGTCCAGCAGTCTGCAGGGCCTCCTGCTCCTCCTCCTTTTCCTTTTCCTCCTCCTCCTCCTCCTCCTCCTCCTCCTCCTCCTGACTCCTCCTGACTCCTCCTGGCTCCTCCTGCCCCTCCTCCTCCCCCCTCCTCCTTTCCTCCCTCCTCCTGCCTGCAGCGGCACGTGGATTTAAGCACTACACGGTTCCCTCTGGTGGTCGTTTTTTTGCGTCTGGTTTTGCCGATCGGCGCGGTGGCCCTCGCGCCCCCCCCTCCCCCCCCCACCGTGCAGCAGATCTTGGCTGTTTTCAGCGACTTTTTCAAGCAGGACGCACTGCTGCAAACAGTGGCACGAAGCAGAGGTCCAGAGCCAGACCCCCCCCCTCCCCCCCCTTCCGCCCAATGTCGGAACGCCGAATAAGAAAACGTTCACCTGAAACCCCGATCTAGGTCTCCCAGGGTCGGAGGATCGTGCCGCATCGCCGATGCATCGACGATGTGGCTCGATGTGGAGACCGTGTTTCCCCACGCCGACGTCGCCGATACATCGGCGACGCATTGGCGACACGGCGCGATCCTTCGACCCCATCAACTCGGACCCCATATAGGAGGCCTCTAACTACACGTTCCCTCTGAAGCACCGAAGGTTTGGTTGACCCAAAGGGGGGGTCCAGCGCAAAGAGGGTGGTGCAATGGATTTGATGCAATAGATCTGTGGGGTTGCCCCAGATTAGGGGCGTGCAATACAATCCGGTGCGCAAATGTATTGCTAGTTTTCGCGTGCAATACATTAGATACAAAACAATGCAATCACATTCGCTTGCGCAAGGGGCAGGAGGGGGGGGGTTCTTGCCCAAGGTGGGGCTGGGGAGCCAGCCCAGGCAGAGGCTCACACATTCCTTCTCCAGAGCCTCGGGGGGGCGATGCTCAGGAGGGAAAATAAAAAACACAGACGCAAAGAATCGCCGATTGTCTGGCAAATATGGGAAGTGGGGGGGGGGGGGGAGACTAAAATCAAGAGAATCTGATAGAATGTTTGTACTCCTGGGTTTTGTGTGCATTTGTTTGTGTGTCCGTGGGCCCCTGCAGATGCTCCTCCTTCCCCCCCCCCCTTGACCCTGCCCCCCCCCCTCCCCCTGCGACCCCCGCTCCCCAGGGCGTCGGGCGAGGAGGGCTGCGCACGGGCACCGATCCTGATCTCCCGGCCAGGCCCGCCAGGCAGCCCATGACAGTCGGGATAGGGAAAGGAGGATAGGGAAAGGGGGGGGGGGTACGAAATCTGCTGCATGCAGCTGGTTTCGGCCCCGCCGCCGGGCCCCTTCCTCGATACTCGTGGGCGCATCCCGCAATAGGGGAGGCGCCGGGAGAGCCAGCTGCGTGAGCCGATTCTCAACCCCCCCCTTTGCTGCCCCCCCCGTTCGCCCGGCCCGGGGCGGGTGCAGGTGTGCCCCCCCCTGGCCAGAAGCCGGGAGGGCGCATGCGGCAGCCCTGAGCACAGCACAGGCCTTGCCAGGATGGGCGCGCGTGCACATAATCGATCATTACCAGCCTGGAACATATCCCTATCCCTATGCTGGGCATCTCCTCATCACGATGCCAATCTTAGGGATTCCCTTATTTTTTGAAGGCGAATCCCTAAGATTGTCATCGCCTTTTGGCGTGTCAATCTTAGGGATAGGGATCAGTTCGAGGCTGGTAAAATCAGACCGCAATTTCAGGACGAACAGCTTTCCGAAGGCACCCTTCCCCATTGTGACCCCTAGCCATGGGCCATGGGCCTCCAGCTCCGGCTTCGGTTCGGACGCTCAAGGGATCCCAAGTGCCTTGCATCCATACCGCACAGCCTCACGGTCTGGCCGCGCTGCAGTTTTTTTTGTTTCTCTATTTCTCTCTTTCTCTCTTTCTCCCTCTCTCGTTCTCTCGTTCTCTCTCTCTCTCTCCCTCTCTCTCCCTCTCTCTCCCTCTCTCTCCCTCTCTCTTTCTCAATTTCTTTCTTTCTCTCTCACTCTCGCTCCTGCCGCCGTCCTGCCATTGTTGGGCTTCTTGTGTAACATTTCTTGTGGTCGAGCTCTTACTGTATGCCCCCTCGCATAAGGCCCGCTTGTTCTCGTCGTCCAGGTTATCTCCAGAGGCCGTGGCGCGAAGGCGACGAGCGGCTCCGCGCGGGGCGGGAAAACGGAGCTTTAGCTGACGGGGCCGAGCCAGTCCAGGCTTAAGTCGGACATGTCCCTCTAGAGGAGGAGTATTCAAGAATGGCACAGTAATAATCAGTCTGGTGACGATGTGTCGTGTTTTTTTTTGACTGTCCTTGATTACTCGTTGACTATCCCTCATTCTTCTTCCACGATCCGCGCCTGTAGGAGGACATTCCCGACCTAACTCAGGAGGGAACAAGACACACAGACACAATTAATCGTCGGTTCCCCCGAAAATATGGGAAAATATGGGAAGTTGGGGGGGGAGACAGAAACCCAGAAAATATTTGTAAATACAAGGAATCCTGTGATTTGTGTCTATTTATTTGTGTGTTTCAAGGCCCCTTCAGACATTCCCGACCTAACGTAAGACCCGCCTGCTCACGCAGCCCGAGTCATCTCCAGAGGCTGCGGCGCGAGGGCGACTCGAGCGGCTCCGCGCGGCGCGGGGAACACGAAGCTTGAGCTCACGAGGCCGAGCCGGCCCGGACCTACGTCTAAGTCGGGCCTGTCCCCTACAGGGGGATTTTCGACGAAAAATAAAAGATACCCCAAAAAATAGTCTAAAAATAGTCTGGGGATTATTTTCTTAGTACTTTTTGACCTTCTTGGGGCATTTTGGGGGTATTTTCTTTTGCTCGTCGAAAATCCTCCTGTAGGGGGACAGGCCCGACATAAGCTTACGTCGGGCTGGCGCGCGGGGCCGCCGTGCTCGCGCGCGCGAGCGCGCTCAGGAGCGTCGCCGAGAGCGCCAGGTCTGCGGGCTCCGCGGAGCTGTTGGACGAGCACGCCCGTGGGACCCGCGGGCCGCTCGGTGGCCAGTCGTCGCCGGGGGGGAGTTCCGGAAGTCGAAGAGGAAGCACTGGCAGAAGCATACAAACGTTTGGGCCTCCAGAAGTTTATGTCTACGCAGTGCCTCTTCCTCTACGTCAGTAAGTTCGTAGTAGAAAGGTCGGCGTAAACATAAAATTTGTGGTGCTCCGCGCGGATTTCTTGGATCCGCGCTGGGCACCCCCCCGGCGGCGCCTCCGGCGCTGCCCCTGGCGCGCTCCGCGCGCCGGGGAGGGGGGTCCAGCGCAGATCCAAGAAATCCGCGGGATCGCCAAAAGTTTATATTTCTGCTGTTTCTTCTTCTCCTAAATGCAGTGTTTCTTCCTCTACAGTCGGGGCCCTGAAGAAGGAACTCTTTTGGTTGGGGAGGGGCTCCGCGTTCCTTAAGTGTTTCACAGCTTGCCTCAGGTTTTCCTTATATTTTCGATCGGAAATCGAAGTTTCACTTATGGAGAAAAGGGCCCTCGTTCCTTATTTGGGGTTCCTTAGGTCAACGCCCCGACTGTATGTCAAGAAGTCCACTGTGCGTGTATCGCGCTGACCTGCACACAGCCCGAGCCGGCCCTCAGCACGTCGCCTGCGCCGCAGGGCAGAAGACTTCGTTGGACAAGCACGGTGGCGCCAACACACTTTCTTCGCCAGCGGCGAGGCAGAATTCAGAGCGTGGATTACCTACCCCGCTTTCGCTTCCAGGCAAAACCAACTCATAGCACGCGCCTCCTCGTCAAGCGGCCTGACCAGTACAGGCCGTAGTTTGGCATCGTTTGGTATCTCTTGGAAGCGAGGGTGGTCAAAAGCGAGGTAGGTTTGGTTTCCCCCTAAGAAAAGCTGCTCCAGCGGGTGGCGATCCCGGGCGACCGGAAGGCGAATGTTGGCCGGCGTGCAAGAGGGGGGAAAGGAGACTAGGGCGGCCGCGCGGAGGACCAGAGGAGGAGGAGGAGGAGGAGGAGGGGGAGGAGGAGGAGGAGAAAGGAGGAGGAGGAGGAGGAGGAGAGGAGGAGGGCGAGGAGGAGGAGGAGGAGGAGGAGGAGGAGGAGGAGGAGGGCCACTCAGACGTGACAGACTTCCGCGTCGAGTGGGCCGGTGCGGCCAGCCGTGGCAGCGGGGGCCGTGGCAGCAGCCGGGCCGCGGTGGGGGCTCGCCCACGGGCGCTGCCAGGGTTCGGTGGCGAGGTCGAGCACGTGGTTGGAGCAGTACAGTGCCGTTTTCAAAACATGCTCCGCGTGCGGAGCATGTATTACAAATGCAGGGTTTCAGCATTAAAAGCACGACGAGTTCATGCATAAATTCATGCATAAATTAACCACGTATTTAAAATCCTATAGTTTAAAAGAACCCTATACATCAAAAACCGCCCTGTACGCGCTCTGCGGAGCATCGGCGGAAGGTGGCGGAGGAAGGGCGGGTCAGGTCAGACGGTTTGGGCCCGAGGGTGCGGCGGCACGGGGATGCCGTGACTGCTCGGGGCACGTGCCGGCGGGCCGCCTCGCGGATGCTGGGCCCGGCAGGGGGGCGGCGAGCCCCCCTTCGGCACCCTGTCGGGAGGGGAAGAAACACACAGACACAATGAATCGCCGATTCCCCGGGAAATGTGGGAACATATGGACAGCGGGGGGGGGGGGAGACGAAACTCCAGAAAATATGGAAGAGTATAGGGGAATCCTGGGAACTGTTGGTATGTGTTTTTGTGTTCCAGGGCCCCTTCCAAGGAGGGGCTCGGCTGCCTCGGCCCCCGACAACTTGCGTCTGCCAAACATTCTTGGGTTCTTGCATGGCAGTCCTGGTCTGCCCGATTCCTCACTTAGAAGGGCTTCGTTTTGGAGGAGGAGGAGGAGGAGGAGAAGGACAAGGAGGAGGAGGAGGAGGTGGAGGAGGAGGAGGAGAAGGGCAGGAGGAGGAGGAGGGAGGAGGAGGAGGAGGAGGAGGTGGAGGAGGAGGAGGTGGAGGAGGAGCGAGGAGGAGGAGCGAGGAGCGAGGAGAGGAGGAGGAGGGAGGAGGAGAGGAGGAGGAGGAGGAGGAGGAGGAGGAGGAGGATGGAGGATGGAGCGAGGAGAGGAGAGGAGGAGGAGGAGGGGAGGAGGAGGGAGGGAGGGGGGGAGGGGGAGGAGGGGGGGGGAGGAGGGAGGGAGGGAGGGAGGGATGATGGAGGATGGAGGAGGAGGAGGAGGGAGGAGGAGGAGGAGGAGGAGGAGGAGCAGGAGGAGGAGGAGGAGGAGGAGGAGGAGGGAGGCGGAGGATGAGGAGGAGGAGGGTGGAGGAGGAGGAGAGAGGAGAGGAGAGAGGAGGATGGAGGGAGGAGGAGGAGGAGGGAGGAGGAGGATGGAGGGAGGACCTCCCCTCCTGGCACCCGCCGCGCTGGCAGGATACACGCGGGCGCGCGCCCGCCTACCGCGCTGGAGCCCATCCTCCACACGGCAGTGGACCGCGCCCTGCGGGTGGCAGCAGGAGAAAGAGAAAGAGGAGGAGAAGGAGGAGGAGGAGGAGGAGGAGGAGAAATAGGAGAAGGAGGACGGGAGGAGGAGGAATAGGAGAAGGAGGACGAGGAGGAGGAGGAGGAGGAGGAGGAGCAGGAGGAGGAGGGGAGGAGGGCAGGAGGAGGAGGAGGAGCAGGAGGAGCAGGAGGACGAGGAGGACGGGGAGGAGGCGGAGGAGGAGGAGCAGGAGGGAGGAGGAGGAGGAGGAGGACGGGGACATGGACGAGGAGGAAAACGAGGAACGATTAGGCACGCGCACGAGGGGGATCTGGGGGAGGGCGCAAGGCTTCTTAGATGTTGTTTGTTATGTGTTTAAGTCGGCAGGGCTGCCATTGCTGAGGGATGTGGGGGGGAGCAAGGCGGAGAGGAGGAGGAGGAGGATGAGGAGGAGGAGGAGGAGGAGGAGGAGACGGGCAGGACGGTGTCCGATGTGTGTTTCGGAGGTTTTCCGAGGGCTACCCCATGTTTTCAGGGCGGGCCCAGGGTGGTTTTCATCAGCTGCGCCTCGTTGAGGGGTTCCGAGGCTGCTAGGAGCGTCCCGATCGGCCGCCCCAGGCTTCAGTGTTTCGGTCCGAGCCAGCCAGCTGGAGGACGACCGAAGAGGTGCCGCTGAGACCCGCCTGGCTCCCGAGAGGGCTTCTCTGGAAGCCCTTCGGCCCTGCCCTCTTGAGGTCGCCTCGAACGCTCTGCGGCGGTTCTTCTGCCTGCGGCCGTCCGTCACCCAGGAGGCGTCCCTCCTCCTCGTCCTCCCTAGCTCTTGCGTAGGCGCCAGGGCATGACCCCACCCGTGTGTGCAGTGGACTGGCGCTCGCGGTGGTTCGAGAAAGACAAGGAGGGACGTGAGAGGGATGAAGAGTTGTGGGCAGGGGCATCGGTAGTGGCAGAAGGGGCGAGAATCAGGGGATGGTGTTGACAGCAGTGGGAGGACAAAAGGGGGGTATCAGGAGGATGGGGAGGGAGAGGAGGAATAACGAAGAGGAGGAGATAGATGTTGAGGAGGAGGAGGAGGAGGAGGAGGAGGAGGAGGGATGGGCAGGGGGGCGCATACGCCGTGCCCATGCGGGTCCATTGGCTTTATCTTCACCTCTTGCGCCCGTCCGTTTCCAACTGCGCCCGCCAGGCGCAATTCGTTCCCTCGCAGGCCTAAGCCGGCTATTTGTACCTTTGTGTTTTGCTCCCGCAACACAGACTCAACAATCACCGTTCTTCATGTCTGATCAGCGCCAGCGATGGGCAGGGGTGGAGGGGAAGGGACCGAGTTCCAATTCGCGAGGGTTTGGCCGTGATTTTGATGAACATCGGGTGGTTCAAGTCGGGGCGACATGCGGTTTGCCCAGGTTAAGCTGGGCGAGGCGAGCAAGGTCGCAGCAAGATAGTAACAGTGTCGACGTGCAAACTCACCATAGGGGCTGGAAGGGCAGAGTGATATGATACACATGAAGCCATGTAGCAGCACTCGCTCGCGTGAAAAGGTGGGTCGAGTACAGCTGCGGCAGTATACGTTGACATGTAGGGCGTTACGCTGCATTTGGACACCATGATCCATTCGGATACGTCGCATTGGGCTTCTGCTGAAGCCCACACACAGCGCAGCGCAATCGCGTATAAGCGGAGCTAGATCATGCCATGCTAAGCTGAACAATGGTCCATGTTTGTCCGATCGGTCGGGTTCGGTATCGGTGTCGGCCAGCCCGATCAGTTTCGATTTCGATATTCTGACGATCCGATGCGGCCTTGTGCTTGCATGGTGCTGGTGTGAATCTTGGCGCAGCCGATCATTTTCGATGCCGATTGCATGCCGATGAGAGTGAGAAGGCCTTTTCAGAAGGCTCGGAAGTCCCCCGGCCTGCCGAGAAGTTCCCTCGGCCTTCCCCGAATGCCCAGAACACTTCTCAGAAGGCTGGAGGGCTTTCGAGAAGCCCCGCCGCCCTCTGAGACGGCCTCCTCCTCCCTTCCCCCCCCTCTCTTGCCGCTGACGACGTGGGCTACAGTCGGGGCGTTGACCTAAGGAACGAAAAATAAGGAACGAGGCCCCTTTTTCCCATACATTAAACTCCGATTTTCCATGGAAGACCTTAGGCAAACCCAAGGAGCACTGTAAAGCAACTAAGGAACACGGAGCCCCTCCCCAACAAAAAGGGTTCCTTCTTCGGGGCCCGACTGTAGGGCAGACGAGGACGGCGCGCGAGGTCGATCCAGGTCGAGGCCTCAAGTCAAACGAAGGAGGCCCCGCGCCCAGCCTCGCCAGGACGCGGCGGCCTGGCGAGACGAGGCCGAGCGGGTGAAGCACCGCCTCAGGCGCGGGGCGCGGCACACCGCCGAGTCCTCGTTGGGCGGCGAGGGGGGAACGGCAGGTTCGCGCGGCGATGGCGCGCCGGCGACGCCAGCGAAAGCGTTCAAGGTTGAACGCCGCATGATCGAATGACGTGGAAGCATTGCGGGACACGGTATAACGCCACAGAACCCGACGGAATTCAACCTCGAACGATCGGAGCCGACATCGGTTCAAGGTTGGACGATCGACGCGGTGTCAAAGACCTTGGCGCGCGCCGACGCCGCGCGAACCTGCCGTGGGATCCTCCGTGATGGTCCACGCTCACGCTGGATGGGGAGGAGGAGGAGGACGCAAGGGCGCCCTCGAGGGCGCGAAGTGATGCGCGCTTCGCGCTTCGCGCGTCGGCCCCGACTCCTCCTCATTCTCCTCTTCTCCCCTGTGGGGTGGCGCGAGAGCGCGAAGTTCTTCGCGCTGCGCGCAGGGCGAAGCGCGAAGTTGGGCGCTCCTGATGGCGACGACGAGGGCCAGTTTGCCCCAGGCGTGCGCACTGGTGCAGACCCGTGCCAGTGCAAGGCGTGCGGACTCGTGCAGGTCGGGGCGGCTGGGCTCCTCGCGAGGCGAGAGGGCGTGGGAGGGCTGCAGACAAAAACCCTAACAAGGACGCGCATCTTTGCTCAGGGTGCCCTTGCGTCCTTGCTCTTCCTTGCTCTGGCGTCCCCGGGGTTTTCGTTGTCCGCCGCCCCGAAAATCCCAACTGCGGCTTCCGAGGGTCTTGCGTCCTCACTTCGCGTCCTTATCATGGTTTTTGACTGTACCACCCACCAAACCACCCCAGCTCAACCCGAAGGCCTCAATCTGCTCTCCAATTCCAGGGGGGGGCGGCGTCGGGAAAGCACTGAGGAGACACGTGTGGCACCCGTAGCCCCCAAACCCCGGAATTGGGGTCTCCCCTTTTCCTCCTCCTCCTGCTCCTGCTCCTCTTCCTCCTCATCCTCCACTTCCTCCTCCATCTGTTCCTTCTCCTCTTTCTCCTTCTCCTCTTTCTCCTTCTCCTCCTTCTCCTCCTCCTTCTCCTCCTCCTCCTCCTCCTCCTCCTCATCATCATCATCGTCCCCTTCGGGTTAGGTCGGGGTGGTTTGGGAGGTAGTCAGATCTTGCGTCCGTAAACAGACCGCGGCGGCCAGCTTTCGACGGCCTCAGCTCGGCGGCGAGCGAGGGGGGGACGTGAGAAGCAGCAGGCCCTCTCAGAGGGCGGCGGGGCCTCTCAGAGGCCATCGCGCCCTCCGAGAGGTGCTCTGCGTCTTCTGGGGAGGCTTTGGAGCACTTCTCGGAAGGCCGGGGGGGGGACGTCCTGCCTTCTGAGAGGGTTCGCCCCGTCTCGCGTACCCCCGAGCTCGCCGCCAGAGAGAACCTTCAGATCCGGCGACGATGAACAGGTCGCGACGGCCGGTGGCTCGACGTCCTTAACCTTTTTGCAGGTCGTGTCCATGGCCCAGGGACCGTCAGAAACGATTCAGGGTGGAAAGTGAGCCTTGGAGAAGTTGGTCGAGATCCCTGGGGAGGTGGTCTTTCAGCGGCGAATTTGCAGCGTCAGAACTTCAGCCGTGCACTCTCATGTCTGACGTCGACCCCTTGGCTGCCTAGTCGTCGCTGCGGGGGCAGCCATCATCATGTCGCAACCCTTGTTCTTCGTGGCAAGGGGCTTGACGAACTCTGGATAAGTCTGGCTCGCGGTGCCCCCGTCCACATTCATGATCCTGACCACATTGTGCTTCCATCAACAGAAGGCACGGGTGCGTGGCACAACCAATTTGGGTAACCGCGTCGCCCTTTCATCATGCCTCCGTGGCTCTCCCCCCATGTGGTACGTTGCGCGGCTACTTGGGCTTTGACCGTGTATTGTAGTTCGAGCTTGCTTCGCGAGATCCACTCAGCTTTCCCCTTCTTCAAACAGTTTGGGTGGAAAAGACAGTAACGAACGCGAGCTATCATTGTGTTTCGAGCAATCTCCACCAAGCATCATACGTGTACGACTATGTACTTTGCCAGAACATGTCATTGGTATATGTTAATGCTGTATGGTCTAATTATAAGTTATTAGTTGATGATGTCGGTGTACGCTTCTGGTGTACGCTATTGATCGCATGATGCCAGGCCCTGCAAATTGTATGATTTAGGTTTACCGACGTATCGGAGTAGCGTATGTGTGAGCCACATATGTCAAAACATACCTGCAACACACACCAACCACATGCATCAATACTGTGGTATCGATGCCTGTGTTTGGTGTCTGGCCATGGTGATCGTGTTGTTGTCGCGTGCTCATGCTATTTCTGTCTGAGTTGGACGCGTGCGTCGCAGTGTTGCCGCACATCCTTGTCGAACGCTTCGACCGTGCCAGCTCCCCCTCCTTTCCCGCTCCTCCCGGCGCCGCCGTGCTCAGCCTGCTTTTGGCCTGCCTCTTGGAGACGCTCGCGACGGCGGGAAAGGGCCTCAGGACGGCTCAAAAGGGCTCAAGCACAGCCCGAAGACGGCCCCAGGCGGCCAATCGGCGCCCCGAGAGGGGCCTCGTATGTCCAAGGCCCTCCCAACCCCTTCCTCTCCCTCCTTTGCCTGCTGCCTCCTTTCCCCCCCCCGCCCTGACTCGTCTGTAGTTTTTCGGTTTCTGCTTTGCCTCTTTGAGGGGAAGGGTTTCGGACTCTGGATCCCAGGGGCCAACCGCGACCGTCGAAGCCTGATGGGCTCGGCGCTCGCTCGGAAGTACAGTGAGCGGCTTGAGTAAGGAACACTTACTTTTCAAAAGGGGCTCGGTCGTTCCTTAGGCTTGTATGCGCTATTTACAGTTCCTTGTGCGTCATGTGTTATTTATCGTTCCTTGTGTGTTATTCCTTGGGATAAAACAGGGGCTTCGTTCCTTATTTATCGTTCCTTAGGTCAGGCCGCTGAGTGTAGGGACGTTGCGCTGACCCTCCTCCGTGGACGGCCGCTCCGACCCCGCTGGGGGCGGCGGCCGGACCCCCACGCCCGGCCATCGACGCCCCCCCCCTCCCCCCTTCCGAGGCTGAGCCAGGACTGCCGGCCGGAGATGTCCGGCTCGTGGTGCGCCAGGGGGCGGGGGGAGGGGGAGCGAGGAGCGGCGGCGCGGAGAGTCGGGCCGGACGAAGGGAGGGGATTGGGAAGGTTGGGGTTAGGAAGTTTGTGGCATGCAGCTGGTTTCGGCCTCGCCGAGGGGGCCCATTCCTCGATGCATGGCCGCCTCCGGCGCCGGGAGGCGCTGGGAAAATCAGCTACGTGAGCTGATTCTCAACCCCCCCTTTGCTATTTCCCCCCTTTCGCCCGACCCGAGGGGAGCGGAGGAGCGGCGGCGCTGAGAGGTCGTCGGGCGTTGCGTCAGGGGGGGCGACGCTTGGGCTTGGCATCGCTCGGACGTGTGCATGTTTTCCTTCGGCGAGGACCACCGAGGAGCATCCTTCATCCTTTGGCGAAAAACCACGCACGAGACCGAAACAAAAGCACATGGAATGGACGTCCGAGCGATGGCGAGGGAGAGGTCGTCGGGCGTTGCGTCAGGGGGGGCGACGCTTGGGGGGGGGGCGGCGAGGCGTGCACTTCTCGTGGGCCCCGGGTGCCCCCCAGCGGGGCCCGACAGAAAGGGGGCACGAAGAGTGTGCGCACGCGGCCCTCTTTCGGAGGGGCGGCACGGCGTGCTGCTCGAGGCGCGGTCTGCCGGGCGCCGTGCTTCAAGCAGTGGCGAAGCGTCCCGGCGTGCCTATAGCCCTATACCAAACAATCGGGGGCGGAAAAGAGGGGGGTGATGACTAGGGGGTGGTGGATATCATGGCGGGGGCATGATATTTCCCCATATATCATGGCCCCATACGTCCCTGGCCCCCCCGCGGGGCCGCGCACGTGCCGCCGGTCAGATTTGCCCCCCCCCCCCCCCCCTCTTGGACACCCCCCTCTTGGCCGCTCCCGAAACAACGTTCCAAGAACCTTTTGTGGTTCCCACGACACGTTCTCAGAACATTTCTGGCGGGGTGTGTCTTGTTTTAGCACATCGGGTTTACGTTATGAGAACATTGTTTTTGTTGTTGGAACATGTTTGGGTTATAAGAACATGTCGTGGTATGACTATAGGAAATGCCGGGGCGGTCGGCCCCTGCCCAAGTGGTGGCCGCGGCTCGCAGGCCGGCCGCGCGGCGGCGGAGATGCTCCGCGCAGGCCGCCGCGCTGCCGATCCGCGGGCGGCGGCCGGGCGCCCCTGCCCGAGCCATGGGGCGGTGGCGCCCGAGCCGCTCCGGGGGGCGGCGGCGCGGCCGCCGCGTGTTGCCCCTTCCCCGGCCCCGTCCCGCTTGCCCCTCTCGTCCCCCTCTCGCTCTCTCTCTCGTCCTCGTCGTCTGCTGCTTCCTCACCTCTCGGGCCGGACGGAAGGGGTCTGGCTCTAGACCACCGGCCAGCTTCCAGACTCCGCCGTCGCCGTTGCCGTTGGCGTCTGGCTGTGGCGCGGCGGCGGTGGCGAGCCCGACGGGTCCTGGCAATGGAGTGCAGAGGAGGGCGCGTGGATCTGGCGCTGGGGCTCCTCCTGGTGGATCTACCTGGAGGAGCTTCCGTAGGTCCATTACGCGGACGAGGCGAACCGCTGGCCCAGGGACGTCTCGGGGGGCAACCGAACGCAACCCGATCGAAAAACGCACGCCGGAGTTTCGCCGCGGATAGGGTTTCAGTTTCTTTGAGCCGAAGTTGTTCGGGCATCCTGAGGAGGGCCTTGCGGGCCTTGCTTGGGTCATCTCGCCTGAGTGCGTTGGTTCTGGGGTGCGTTCCGCCCCGCTGCAGGACGGCGCCGGCGCGTCAGGCGCGCGGTGGTCTTTCACCACGGGTCTGTGCCATCTTGCCGCATCGGAGGCAGCTTCCGCGCGGGCCCTAGGGCCGCGGACCCAGCGCACTGGCGCCACTGGGCGGGTCTAAACCTCACCAGGAGATGGCCCGCTACCCGCAGCAGGGCGCGGCTCGGGCCTCCACGTGGCGCGCCGCGGCGCGGCTTGCAGCGGCGCGCCTGCCACGGCCCGCGGAGTCGCTCGCCCTGGAACTCCCGGGGGCGCCCGCGGCGGGCTGCTGAGGATCGGGCGAAGAAAGTATTGATTCATGTCTCGGGGTCGCCCTTTCCCTGGGCCTCGGAGCCGCGGGCGCGCCCTCCTGGCCGAGCCAGTTCGGCGCGGCGCCTGCGCCGCCGCTGGGCCCAGGTTGCGTCTGCCTCGGGAGCCGCGGGCATTCGTGGATTTCGGCGCCCTAGAGGAGGGCGACGGCAACGCGGGCAGCTGCGCGACGGCAGAGCCCGGCGGCGCCGCGGCACAGCGGCGGGCAGCGCCCGCGAAACACCGTCGCAGCTGCTGGCGGCCGCCGCCGACGACGACGCAACAACGACCTGCGCCGCCGAGCCTCCACCAGGTCTGGGAGCTCGGCGGAGTCTGAGGACTTTCGGTCTACGGTCTGGGGGCCTGCGCCGCCGAACCTCCATCGGCCAGAAACGTTCGTAGAACATGTCTGGCGAAGTTTGTTTTGTTTTTCACACATCGGGTTTAAGTTCTAAGAACATTGTCATTGTTCTACGAACATTTGGGTTTCTCAGAACATTTCGTGGTGTGACTATAGGAAATGCCGGGGCGGTCGGCCCCTGCCCAAGTGCTGGCCGCGGCTCGCAGGCCGGCTGCGCGGCGGCTGAGATGCTCCGCGCGGGCCGCCGCGGGCCGATCCGCGCCGCTGCTGCTGCTGCCGGCGGAGGGTTCCGGCGGCCGGGGCGCTGGCCCCCGAGCCGCTCCGAGGGCAGGCGGCGACCGCCGCGCGTTGCCCCCTCCCTGGCCCTTCCCGCTCGCCCCGACCCCCCATCGCGCTCTCTCTCGTCTTCGTCGCCCGTTGCTTCCTCGCCTCTGGGGCCGGGCGGAAGGGGGGATCGGGAAGGGGGGGGGGGGGGGGCGAAATCTTCTAAGCGAGTCAGTGGGGGGGGCGAAAATGGGGGGGGCGGGGGCAGGCGCAATAGTTCACGCAATAGTTGGCGCTTGGATGCAATAGTTTGCGGCGTGGATGCAATAGTTCCGCGCGGGCGTTGCATCGTCCTGTTTCGCGCGCAATAGTTCAGGCGGTCTGCAATAGTTCGCGCCCCCTCGCAATAGTTCGCGCGCGTAGTTCAGGCGAGCGAACTATTGCACCTGCGGCCGCCCCCCCTTTTGCGCCCCCCCCCCCGTTGCTCCAGCGTAAAAATCCTCCGCGCGTAGCTGGTTTCGGCCCCGCCGAAAGGCCCGCGCCTCGACGCGCGGCCGCCTCCGGCGCCGGGGGGCGCCGGGAAAATCGGCCACGCGGGCTGATTCTCAACCCCCCCGTGGCTATCCCCCCCTTTCGCCCAGCCCGAGCGTTGCGCCCTTCCCGGCCCTTACCGCTTGCCCCCACCCCCTTTTCCACCCCCCCCCCCCCCCTCTCTCTCTATACATATATATATATGATAATATTTATATCCTTCTCTCTCTCTCTCTCTCTCTTTCTCTCTCTCTCTCTCTCTCTCTCTTGTTTCTCTTTCAGTCTCTCTTCTCTCTCTTATATATATATATATAGTTGTCTCTCTCTCTCTCTTTCTTTTTTGTTGTTCCCTCTCTCTCTCTCTTTCTCTCTGCCTCTCTTCTCCATCCCTCTCTCTCTCTCTTTTTCTCTCTCTCTCTTTCTCTCTCATCCTCTCTCTCTTTCTCTCTTTCTCTTCTCTCTCTCTTCTCTCTCTTCTCTCTCTCTCTCTCTCTCTCTCTCTCTCTCTCTTTCTCTGTTTATATTTTTTTATTTCTCTTTTTCTCTCTCTCTCTCTCTCGTTTTCTTTGTTTTGTTTTCTCTCTCTGTCTCTCGCTTTCTCTTTTTTTTTGTTTTCTCTATCTCTCTCTATATATATGTATATGTATCCCTCCCTCCCTCCCTCCCTCCCTCCCTCTCCCTCTCTCTCTCTCTCTCTCGTCCTCGTCGTCTTCCGCTTCCTCGGCTCGCCGCCGGGCTCCTGCGGTGGTGTGTGTGTGCGCGTGTGTGTGTGCGCGTGTGTGTGTGTGTGTATGTGTGTGTGTGCGTGGGTGTGTGCGTGTGTGTTTGACCCGTTCGGCTTCGCCCATAGCGCGCACCTTGTGCCGGCCCTTGTTATGTAAGGATGACCCCCTTTTCTCGGGGGATTGATGTTCCCCGCGTCCATGTGGATATGTTGATCCCCCCCTTTTGCATTGTGTCCCCGAGCCGGCGTTTCAGTTTGTGTTGCTTGTGATGGTTCGTTGATGTCGAGAGGCGCGGCCCCGGCGATCATGGACCGTTCCAGCATGTATTGGCCCCACAAGGTTGTATTATTTTTGGTTCCGGATGAGCACGCAACTTGCGCCACCTCTTGTTGGACCGTTTGCGTCGCACTGGCAGGCCCCAGTGGGAAAACACACGCGGGCGTCGCAACAAAACGGGGTCGTCAGTTGCCCAAGGTCGCGCGTAAACGGTTTCGTTTGCAGTGCAGCGTGCTGCACTGGCGGCCCGCGCAAACTACCGCGCAAGGTCGCTGCGCCATTTGGTGGAGGACCTACTTTCTCTCGTCGCTCCCGTGGGCCCCAGCACACGCTCTGAGGATCATCGAGCGTGGCGGGGCAAACTACAATACAGTGGGCCATGAACCCTGGAGGGATACCATGGCCGCGGCCGTGCTGTCTACAGCCCCGTCGGTCATCACCCCCGTCTTGTACTTGAGGTGCGGGGCCTTGGCGGGGGCGCTCCTCGAAGGGTGTCGTTCTGCGCGGCCCGTTCCCTGAGGAGGGCGGCCGGCCCGCTGCCGCAGTTTGTGCCGCTGCGCGCCCGCTGGCGGCCGCCATGCGGGCGGCTGCCGCGTCTCCCGATTCGGCGCGCGCGCGAAAAGCGAAGGGTGGCGCGAGGGGTCGGGGACGGGCGCGGTGCACGCGGGGCGATGGGGACCTATTTGTTTTTTTTTTCCTCCTCCTCCTCCTCCCCTTTCCTCCTCCTCCTCCTCCTCCTCCTCCTCCTCCGCCGCCTCTTCGTCTTCCTCGTTCTCCTCCTCTTCCTCCTCCTCCTGCTTTCCTCCTTCTCCTCCTGCTCCCCCCCGTCTCCACCTCGTCCCTGGAGTACTCTCCTGTGTGGGCGTCCAGTCCCTCCGCTCTTTCTCCTCCTCCACCTACTCCACCTCCTACTCCTCCTCCTTCGTCCTCGTCTTCCCTCCTCCTCTCCTCCTTTCCTTCCGCCTCCTCGCCTCTCCTCTCGCCTTCCTCCTTCTCTCCTCCTCCGGCTCTTTTGCCTCCTCCTCCACCGTTTCTACTCTATCCGCCTTTTCCTCCTTCCTCCTCCGACCTTTTCCCCGCCTTCCTCCTCTTCATCCTCCTCCGCTCTCCTCATCCTCCTCTTCTTCCTCATCCTCCTCATTCCGCCTCTCCTCCTCCTTCCTCCTCCTCCTCATCCTCCTTCTCCACCTCCTCTCTTCTCCTGCCATCCTTCTCCTCCTCCTCAGCCTCGTCCTCTTCCTCCTGCTGATCCTCACTCTCGGTCCTCCTCCTCCTCCTCCTCCTGCTCCTCCTCTCTCCCACTCCCCCCGCATCCTCTTCCCGCTCTCCTCCTCCTCCTCCTCCTCCTCTCCTCCTCTCCTCCTCCTCCTCCCCCTTCCCTCTCACCTCCTCCTCATCATCCTCTCTCCCTCCTCATCCCTCCTCCTTCTTCTCCTCTCGTCCTACTACTACTCTTCTCGTCCTCCTCTTTCTGTTCCTCCCCCTTCTGCTCCTTCTCCTCCTCTTCCTCCTCCTCCTACTACTCCTTTTCGTCCTCATCTTTCTGTTCCTCCCCCTTCTGCTCCTCCTCCTCTTCCTCCTTTTCCTTTTTCTTTTCCTTCTTCTCCTCCTGCTCCTCCCCGTCTCCGCCTCGTCCTTCTCCACTTCCTGTTTGTTATCGTCCAACTCCATCGCCTCCTTTTTCCTCCTCCTCCACTTACTCCCACTCCTCTCCTCCCTCGCTTCCCTCCTCCGCATCTTCCTCCTTCTCCTACTACTCCTTCTCTCTCCTCTTTCTGCTCCTCCCCCTTCTCTTCCTCATCCTCCTTTTCCCTCATCGCGTCATCGCCTTCTTCTCTTCCTCTTCCGCCTCCGCCTGCTCCTTCGCCGCGTCCTCCTCCTCCTCCCTCCCCCTCCTCTTCCTCCTCTCCTTCTCCTCCTCCTCCTCCACCTCATCCTCATCCTCCTCTTATCGTTGGTAGCCTCCGCCTTCTCCGACTCCGCCGCTCCTCCTCCCTCCTACATCTCCTTCGCTCCTTCCTCCTTCTCTCTCCTCGTCCTCCTCTGCTCGTCTTCCGTTCTCCTCCTCCTCCTCCTCCTCCTCATCCTCCCTCCTTCTCCTCATCCCCCTCCGCCTCACCCTCTTTCCTCCTCCTTCTCCTCCGCCTTCCTCATCCTGCTCCATCCTCCATCCTCCTCCGCCTCTGCCTCCCTCCTGCTCCCGTCTCCGTCTCGTCCTGATTCCTCTTCAGGTTGTCCTCGTCCCCCTCCTCCTCTGATTCCTCCTTCCTCGTTCGTCCTTATCTCTCTTCTCCTCGTCCTGCCTCCTCCTCCGCCTTTTCATGTTCCGTCCTAATCATACTCCTACTCATTGTCTGCGCCTACCGTCCTCCTCCTTCTTCCTCCTTCCTCGCCGCCGCTGTCGGCGCGCGGGTTGTTCCGCCGCGGCCGCCTCCGCCTCCGCCGCGGCTCAGGGGGCTCATCCTCCTCTCTTCATCTTCATCATCCTCATCATCATCATCATCATCATATCGTTCTCTCTCCTGCTCCTCGCTCCTTTTCCCAGTCGTCCTCGACAGTTACTTTGATTGCTTGTTCAAGCATTCATTGTTGTATTATAATGCTAACTTTAGAATTTATGTTATCGTTGTTCCTATTCATTTCTTGTATCTTTAGGTTCCTCCGACTCCTACTCCTACTCCTACTCCTACTCCTACTTATGTTCCTACCCTTCCTCCTCCTTCTCCTCCTCCGCCTCCTCTTCGTCCTCCTCGTTCTCCTCCTCCTCCTCCTTCTCCTCCTCCGCCTCCTTCTCATCATCATCATCCTGCTCTTCCTCCTTCTCCTCATCCTTCTCCTCCTTCGCCTCATCCTTATCCTCCTCCTCATCGTGTTTCTCCTCCTTCTCCTGTTCCTCCTCCTCCGCATCATCATCATCAGCATCATCATCAGCATCATCATCATCATCATCATCATCATCATCATCATCATCAGCATCATCAGCATCATCATCATCATCCTCCTCCTCCTCCTGCTCCTCCTCCCCGTCGTGCTCCTCCTCATCCTCCTCCTGTTCCCCTGCGTCCTTCCCCCGCCTCGCCCCCTTTTGCTGCCCCTCCTCATCCTCCTACTCCTCCTCCTCCCGTTCTTTTGCTCCTCCTACTCCTCCTCCTCCTCCTCCTCCTCCCCCTGCTCGTCTTCCGTCTCCTCCTCCTCAGCATCATCATCCTCCTCCTCAATTCTCCCCCTCCTCCTGTCCTTGTCTTTCCTCCTCTTTTCTCTCCTCTCCGCCCTCCTTTCCACGTCCTTCCCCTCCTATTTCCTCCTATCTCCCTCCTCCCCCCCCCCTCCTCCTCCACCTCATCCTCCGCCCCCTCGTCTTTCTCTACGTCAGTCCTCCTCCTTTATGCCCGTCCTCCTCTTCCCTCTCACTCCCTCCATCCTCCTCATGCCATCAACGAAGCCTCTTCTACAACACAGCTGTGCAGGGGACCGAATTGACATCAAATGGCCTCCTTTCCGCAAGGAGGGATCAACGTCGATTTCAAACGAAAACGCCACCCCAAAAGGGGGGACCAGCATCGATTTCAAACGGAACGGCCACCCCACTCCTACCCCGAGAGTGCGGGATCAACATCGTCCCCTCCTTCCTCCGCCGCCTCCTTCTCCTCTTCCGTCCTTGTTCGTCAATTGCTGCATTCCTGCATGGAATATTACATCGACCAGGGTTGGCCAGAAAGATTGGCCGAGCGATTGGTCGGGGTTTGCCGGAGTGTTGTCCAGGGTACGTGATTATTTCTTCGACGGGCTGCTCTCTGCATCAGCCAGGGTAGCTAGGCCCTCCTAGTAGCACCACTGGCCGTGTCGGTAGGGCGGGCCGAGCGTCTCCTTTCTGACGTCTCCACACTTTTTGATTCTGTAGCTTGACTTCCACAGGCTCGCGGATGTCGGGTAGTACCTGTTCGCAATTAGGGCATCGCCCTAGCGCCTGGTACATTCGTTTCAAGAGTTCGCGACGGCTACAAGGGTTGAGGCCGGTCAATCGTTTAATAGAGCTCTCGCCACAGCGCCGTGAACATTCGTCTCGCAAGTTATTGCAACAACTACATGCGCGGAGGGTTTTTTGACAGCAGGGCCCTCGCTTGAGATCTCCTCACACATGACTACTCGAGTAGAAGTTCGAAGATATGAAGCAGCTGCACGGAGGCAGGCCTTGTCTGCTTGGAGAGTTTTTGTCTTTTGCTCGACAAGTCCCCCCAAAGCATGACCGGATCTGTAGAAAATCGTGCAACAGCTACACGCATGCGTTGGACACATCGTTGAATGGTATGATGTGTGTCCGCATTCCATGCAGCAGCCGCTAGAAAGGTGCCATGCGGCTCCTTTTTGCAACGATGCTCTCGCCTGAGCGGTAGGCCCGTAGGGTGTTTTGCTTGCAGGGGCGCCTTTTTTTTTGTGGTCGGCAGGAGGGCTTGTGGCACACTTCTCTGAGGAAGGGAGGTTCGAACGGGCGGGTGTGCTGCGGCATCGGTGAAGCATCCTATACTTACTCAGGCCCCCCTCCTCCCTCCTCTACCGGTGCGGGGGCCCAAAGTCGTTACTCCAGATTTCGTAATAAAAGGGAGGGGGTCTGGACCCTCCAAGACAAGCCATTTCAGACCCCCCCTGTGGGAGAACCCTCCAAAACATCGTCCCCAGACCCCCTCAGGCCCTCCAAGATAGCCTGGAAGAGACCCCCCCCGAAATGAGACCCCCCTCCCTTTATTACGAAATCTGGAGTACTCAGGTCCCCCTTCTCCTTCCTCTACTGGTTCGGGGGCCCAAAGGCGTTGCCCAGAGCTCATGGCGAGGCGGGTCCAGCCTTGGCAGCGAGGACTCCGCCATCGGAGGCGCAAAGAGGGTGAACACAGGCCCACCAACCGCGAGCCTCATGCAGGTCCCCCTCGCCCCTCCCTACGGCCGCGCCGAGGTATGAGATCGAGGTCAGTTCGGAGAGGGTATCTTAGGTTCTTCGCGTCTGTCGGGCTTTCGCGTGCACCCTGGGGGAGGGTGCCCTCGAGTGAAGCTCAGATTGGCCAGCGGAGGGTCTCATGTCCTTGAAGGATGCTCTTTTGTCCTAGGTCCGACCGCACTTCGTCCCGCCTCCCCCCACCCTGCATTTACCAGCCTCGAACTCATCCCTGTCCCTAAGATCGACACGCCCAAAGGCGATGACAATCTTAGGGATGCGCCCTCAAAGAAATAAGGGAATCCCTGAGATTGGCATCGTGATGAGGAGATGCCCAGCATAGGGATAGGGATATGTTCCGGGCTGGTAATGGATGTGCAGCCTTCGGCACGGCTCTGGCCCGCGGCGGCCCCGTGCTCGGGATGACCCCGGCGCCCCCCCCCGGGGCGTTCGGCGCGGTGCAGCCGACGGAACCTCTGCCACGGGCCACGGGAGCCGCCTCCGAAGAGCTGGCGCCGCGTAATGCTTGGCATCGCTTGGACGTCTGCATGTTTCCTTCGGCGAGGGCCATCGAGGAGCATCCTTGATCATCTGGTGGAAAAGCCACGCGCGAAACCGAAAAAAACACACAAAAAAATGACGTCCGAGCGATGGCGAGCAGGGGCCCCTCTAGGGCCCGAGAGTGGGCCCGTCTCGGACCCGAGAAGCGCGCCCATCGCCCCCCACCCCCCCCCCATGTCGTCGCCCCTCCCCATAAGCGACGGCCAGGCGGGGCGCAGCTGATGGAGCCGGCAGCCGGCCCACGAGCGCCGCCCCCGAAGACCCTGCGGAGGAGGGTCGGCGGCGAGCGAGGGGGGGAAGTGAGAAGGAGAAGGCCTTCTCAGAAGGCGGTCGGACCTCTCAGAAGCCCCCACGCCTTCTGAGGAGTTGGCTCCTGTCCTCGGGGAAGGCGTAGAAAACTTCTCGGACGGCCTGGGGACTCCCGAGCCTTCTGAGAAGCCCTGCCCCTTCTCGTTTCCCCCCCGCGCTCGCCGCCAAGAGGGAGGAGGGGGTCCTCCCCCCCCCCTCCCGCCTCCCTGGTGAAGCCTCGGGCTGCGCGCGGACAGCCCCCCCCCTCCCCCAGGTCTATCAGGAGGGAAAGAAACACACAGACACAATGAATCGTCGATTTCCCAGAAAATATAGGAAAATACAAGAAGTGGGGGGGGAAGGCAGAAACCCAGACAATATGGGAAAATATGGGGAATTGTTTTATTTGTTTGTATTTATTTGTGTGTCCCGGAGCCCCTTCACTTGAGGCCAATTGGGACTGCCTGGGAGGGCTGCCTGTGCGCAGCTCGAAGCCTTTTCCATCCTCCCCACCACCGCTCCACAAATGTTCACTACGACTACTGCTCTCCCGTCTCCCCTGGCTCAGTCCAGAGGATGTTCCACGCTCTCCGATGTGTTGTTGCGTTGGATAGCATTGCTTGTGTTTTGTCCTAGTGTTTTTTGTCCAAACGGAACGTGTTATGCGTTTCAAAATGGTGTTCTCGTTGCAGCGTGGGCCTCATTCTAGGATCGGCGCTTTGCTCCCGTTTTTTCGACTTGCGCTCTCGCCACAGCGCGAGCCATTTTCATGGGTCCCAGTCCCTCATCGCTGTCGCCCCCCATCCCCTTCCCTCCGCTTTCCCCTGGTCCTCCTGATCCTCCCGCTCCTTGCATTCCAGTTCTTGCTGCTGTTGTTCGTCCTTGTCTTCCATCTCCTCCTTATCTTCCTCTTCCTCCTCCTCCTTTTCCTCCTGCTCCTCCTGCTCAACCGCCACCTCCTCCTCCAACGCACGACGACTGCAAGGATTCCACATCTGGCTGCAACGCGCCGCCTGAACTCTGGGGGTGGTAGATGGGGGGGGTACCCCAAGGTGGGGTTGGGGTTAAGTCGGGCCTGTCGCTCTACAGGAGGAATGAAAATAGTTTGGGGACTATTTTTTAGTAGTTGTTGACCATTTGTGGGGATTGTTTGAATATTTTAGATTTTTCGCCCAAGATCCCCCTGTAGGGGGACAGGCCCGACCTAAGGTTAGAGAGCGAAGCTGCCTGGATACTCGCAGCTCCTTACTGCAGTAGCCGCTTGGAGCAATGTTTTTCCCAGCCCCACCTCTGTCCTTGCAGCACCTTCACGCCCTCGCGCCGCATCGCCGATGTATCGATGAATCGGCCCGATGTGGAGCCCGATTCTCTCCACCCCGACGTTGCCAATGCGTCGCCAGCGTCGCCGGTGCATCGACGTGGCATGCGGCGTAATGCTGCGGACCCCCGACCCCGTCTAAGATTGGCGGCGTGCACAGGAGGGTAGGAGAAGGGGGGATGGTTTCTCGATGGAGGCTGCTTCTTAGAAGGCGCCAGCCCCACATCCGCAGACGGGGCCCGCGCTTTCCAAGACGCAGCCTCCCTCTACGAAGCCTTCCCTCCTCCCCCTGTCCCCCTTCTGCGCGCGGCTGGCTCGCACCCCGCGAGATGGGTGCCACACAGTCGTGCACAGGCGCGAGAGGCTGAGGAGGAGGCGGATGCGATGGTTTCATCTGCGTGCCTCACGGGGCGCAGCGGCTCCCCGGGTGATTCTCACGCCTCGGGGGGGCGCGCAGCCGACGCCAACCGCCGCGTGCGCGCCGCCAATAGGACTCTGACCCCGTCTGTCAGGCGATCGCAACCATGGGTGAAGGGGACGTGGATTGGCCACGGGTCCCGTTCCCATGGGAAGTCGAGGACTTCGCTCGCCGAGAGAGGCGGCACCCGGCCGCATTCCGGGGAGGGCACCTCCCCCGATCCATGCATCTGGCGACCGCGCGCCACATCCATGGATCGCCAATCCATGCATGCCTGCGCGCCCCCGAAGCCGGAAGGCCTCCACTCGCAGTCGGGGCGCCGAAGCAGGAACCCCCCTTTCCGTTGGGGGGGGGGGGGGGGGCTCGGTGCTCATCGATTGTCTTGAAGCTCGCCCTGGGTTTTTCTCTTGGGTTTTCCACCGTGAGTCGAAAGCTTAACTCATGGGAAGAAGAGGGGCCTCGTTCCTCCCCCTCCTCCTCCTCCTCCTCCTCCTCCTCCTCCTCCTCCTCCTCCTCCTCCTCCTCCTCCTCCTCCTCCTGGGGCGGCCGCCCGTACCTCGCACGCCCTGTCGCCCCCCTGGCAAGCGAGGGTCGGCGCCCCGACTTTGCCCGCGCCGCGCCGCCCGGAGGTGCGGCTCCCTGCTGCGCGCCGCCGAGCTCTGCCGCCGCAGCGCCGAGCTGTGCCGGTCGCCGCTGCTGCGGGAGGCCCCCCGCGCGCTCGCGCGCGGCCGCTCGGCCGGGCGCGGCCCTCTGCCCATTGGGCGCGGTCTTGGGGAGGACCTCGCCGTCCTCGTCCTCGAGCTCCTCCTCCTCCTCCTCCATTCCTCCTTTGCTCATTCCTCCTCCTCACTCCATTCTCCTCCTCTCCTCCTCCTCCTCCTCCTCTCCCTCCTCCTCCTCTCATTCCTCCTCCTCCTCTCCAGTCCTCCTCTCCACCTCCATTCCTCCTCCTCCGCCTCCTCCTCCTCCTCCTCCTCCTCCATTCCTCTTCCTCCTCATCCATGCCTTTCCCTCATAAAGAACTCCTCCCTGTCGCACCCCGAGGCCATTCCGACACGCGTGCCGGGCGTTTCGCACGAGAGGTCTTTGCCATGTATGATCTTGAAGCTTGAACTCTGCAGCAGCTTAACAAGTGGAGGGCGGGTGGTTATCAAAATGTGGGTGTCGCCCCAGCGCCGCATACGCTCGTTTTGAACATTTGCCCAAGTTTCGCGGATTGAGCAGGTCGTTTCCGAGATGCCTCGCTTTAGCGCCGCGCACATTTGTTTGAACCATTGGCAGCAGCTTCGCGGATTCAGAGCGGGTTGGTGGTTTCCAAATGTGGCTCTCGCCCTTTCGCCGCGCACATTCGTTTCGAGCATATGCAATACTTTAGCGGATTGAGAGCGTCTTTGTTTCAAAATGTGGTTCTCGCTTTAGCGCCGCGCACACTTGTTTTTGTAATTGCGAAATGGTCATCCATTCACATGGCTAACGTACCAATTGGTGTTTGTGAACGATTCCGAATTGCCCAGGCGCAACAGTTACGTTGATTTGCGGTGTTGAAGTCCCAGGAACGGTGTTTTGGCACGAATTACCATCATCAAAACTCAAATGTCGAGCTAATTCGTTGCGTTGAAGTCTCGAGAACGGTGCTTTGACATGCTTTAGGATTTTCAAACGGTCGTCTCCCAACGGGGCATTGCCTTCAGTGGACACGCATCCTTTTAGGAGCTTGCGAGGGAAAGGCTTGAAGGGAGGGTTTACTACAACATCGTTGATGAATCTTGGGTCTAAACTGTTCCGAGCTTATCGGGGTTGCATGCGTTCCTTCCTTCTCGTCCCCCACGCCCGGCTTAGCCTCGGGGTGGGCCCGAGGCACACCGG
Source organism: Prorocentrum cordatum (assembly GCA_963575745.1). Classification (NCBI taxonomy): domain Eukaryota; class Dinophyceae; order Prorocentrales; family Prorocentraceae; genus Prorocentrum; species Prorocentrum cordatum. The sequence goes on from CAUYUJ010022244.1 coordinate 32,434, forward strand.
ACGCGGCGTCCCAGCCCCCGACACCTCTCCTGCACTTCCTCGCCCCTCTTCGCTGTCCTCGTCGGCTCAGGGGCTTCGCCTGGCTCGCTGGTCTCAGCGTCCCCCTGGCTCCCCCTGTCCCCTCCCTTGGCATCGCTCGGACGCGTGCATTTTTTCTCGGCGAGAAACCACGAGGACCATCCTGGACCATCGAGGAGAAAAAACACGCACGAAGCCGAAAAGCGCACGGGAAATGGACGTCCGAGCGACGGCCAGCTCCGCCTCCGGGGCTCTTGAGGCCACCGAGGGAAGCCACCAGAGCGTACACGCCCCCGCCAGGGGTCGCCCTGGGACCACGCAGCCGCAGTCGCATGTCCATGTCATTGGGCCGCTGTCCAGCAAGCCGTTCCCAATTCCACTTTTTAGGGGAACGAAAAGTGACATGAACATAAAAACTCGGAGGTCCGCGCGGACTTCTCGGATCGGCGCTGGGGCACCCCCGGCGGCGCCTCCGGCGCCGCCCCTGGCGCGCTCCGCGCGCCAGGGAGGGGGGGGGTCCAGCGCCGATCCGAGACATCCGCGCGGACCTCCGAGTTTTTATGTTTTTGTCACTTTTTGCTCCCCTAGTACCCCTGATTCGATTGGATCTCTAAGATGGGCACCGGGGCGAGGAGGAGGGAGGGCAATGACGCCCATGCAACGGACCACACCCACAACCAGTATCAATTGATAAGCCACCGCTGGATTGGCAGAGGCAGCAGGTCCGTGGATTCCTGACCCCACACGCTTTAGAAGACGCGCTTGGCGCCGCACATTTGCCGAGCTCTGCTCCCCTACGGGCTCCAGTGATGGCGGCCCAGTCGTGCCCTAATCTTGGCATCGCTCGGACGCGTGATTCTTCTCGGCGAGACAAGCGGCAGAGAATCTGGAGCGTCGCGGGACATCGTGGGAGAAAAAACGTACAAAACCAAACAAGGCATTGGAAATGAACGTCCGAGCGATGGTAAGCAATGTTACGTTGTGATAGCATTCTCCCTTCCACTACTCGGCCGATTACGTCGAAGAGCCCGAAGCGCCGCTGGACCAAACAATCCAAGCAGTTCAAGGGCTGCCGCTCCGTCCGCCCCCGCCTGGGAATTGGGAGGCTGCTCCGCAGCACCCGTACGCAACGAAGGTGCCGTCGCTTCCTACTCCGCCAATTGTGGGAGTACGTGCGCCGAGGACGCCGCCACGTCGCAGCACGCCGTGGAATACTCCATCGGGGAGTCCTCCTCCCCCGGGGGCGCCGACTCACCAGTGGAGGTGAAGTACGAGAAGAAGGTCAAGAAGAATAAGAAGGCTCAGAAGGATAAGCGTAATGAGAAGGAGAAGGCTCGTTTCGAACCAGAGCTCACAGGTGACAGTGCCACGGAGGATGGGACGGATGAGCTCTCCAGTGTTACGTCGGCCTGTGCTGCGAAGGAGGCGGGATTTCAGGAGAGCATTTTTCGAGATGAGGCTGGGTAATATGGTGCTGCAGATGATGACGGTGGGCTTGCAAAGTATAGCGTTGACGATTTCGAGACGATTCGATGGACGAGGCCCTGGAGTAGAAACTCATTGCTGTGGGTCACCCGCGACAGCGGGCCAGTGCGTCGTCTTCCTGACGCTTCTCGCCGAGCCGAAACCCTTCGTCTACATCCGAGGTGCGAACTCCTATGGTGTCATGGGGCCGGGTCTAACCTCCTTGGCGGCTTAATGGGCTGGACCTGTTTTTTCCCACCGGACAGGTTGGGGCTGTTAAATTTTAAGAACAGACCTCCCGGCCACTCCCACCCTGCACGCCGCGGCCGCCCGACTCCCCAGTTGTCCCGAGTGTCCTGGTCATCCCGCTTCGCGCCCTCGACAAGCACGACAAAACACGCTTTGCAGACCGCGGCCGCTTGACCCCAAGTTGTCCCGAGTGTTCCGGTTATCCCGCCTCGCGCCCTCGACAAACACACCAGACACCCTGCATACCGCGGCCGCCAGACCCCAAGTTGTCCCGAGTGTCCCAGTTATCCCGCCTCGCGCCCTCGACCTCGCGCCCTCGACAAACACGACAGAACGCATCCTGCTGACCGCGGCCGCCAGACCCCAAGTTGTCAGTCCTGGGTATCCCGCCTCGCGGCCTCGAAAGCACGACATCGCACAATATGACACAACAGAACATGGCATTACATAACATGGCAGAACATAACATGTCGATACCATGACAACATAGAAGACATCAGCATATCTTGGCTTCATCTGGGGGGCAGCGTCCGCCCTTGTCTATTGGGCCATCATGTCTGGGCGGGGGCAGGGGCGGTTTTTGGGCGGTACGAAGAAACATGCCAGATCGTCGATTGACACACACGTATAAACACGAAAATTTGGTAAGGCGTTGACGTTCACACGAGTACGTATTTGGGGAAAACCGTTTGGGCATTGGCGAAGGGGCTAGGACCATTGCAGGCGAATGAAACGATACAATCGCACAAAACAGTCTCGCTTCCATCTACCTGGTTTGTTTATTACGGTCGAGCGCACACGCATTTTCTCCTTGACGGGCGGTGTTAGAATATTGGCAGCGCCGTTGCTAGCAGAAGGCTGGCAATGTAAAGCGGTGGGAGGGCACCGGCTTCTGGTGGCCAACAAGCATGCACCTCGAGTTGTTTTGTTGCGCTCGAGTGCTTTTGCTCGTACATTGTGGAAGCGGTGGCGCTCGCAGGTGATTTAGAAGGTGTGACAGTATGCGAACGCTTGTTTGTAATATCTACTGCTGGGCGTGACCTTGTTGCTCGGAGATCCGAGCTCTCGGGGCCCATGCGATTGGCAACAGCAAAGCAGTTTGCGCCATGCAGCAAAGCGCGAAGCTATGTAGGTTCTTGGGTGGGGCTCTGGAAGCAATTGCGTGGCCGTCTTGAAGGCCGCCGATCCATGAAAGAGGAGTGGCCCAAATTAGCCCGTCACCCCGAGAGCCCTACAGTTTTTCTTTTTTGACCATCTTTAGGCACCCATTGGGCTTTTCTCGGGTGCGTTCGATCCGTCTTGGAGATGCTTTGGGCAGTCCTTCGCACCCTAGGGATTTTCTTAGTCCATCTTCGAGCCATCTCGAAACTTCGGGGGCCTACTTGTTCCGAAAATGTGGCAACGCGTATATTTTGACATTCTCTGTTTTTGTCGCGTGAAGATTCGAACTAGTCGATCGGGCGTTTGTGGGTGGTGCCATGGCCAGTTGAGGCCGCCTTCATCATGATTTGACATTGTTGGAGGCATAGTGGCAGCCGCTTGAAGCCATCCCAGGATGTCGTGAACCACCCTGGATTGGATTCGGACTGTTCGGAGCAATGTTGGAACCATGCTTTGCCATCCTGGTCGCTGCGACCCCGCGCGTTTCCTTCCCATGCTCGCGCCAGGGGAAGGGCAATGTTGGCAGGGGCGTTGCCCCGAAGGGGAAGAAGAAGGAGTTGAAGATGTCACAAATCAGCTCTGCTTAACGAAGGCTGGTGGCTGCCACGCATCCGCGCCCGCGCACGTTTCATCCGTGGTCGTTGCCGCGTCGACAGACTCTACTTTTTTCATAGTTGACGGTGGGCCCAAGTAGATCACATTTTTTGTTTGTTGGGAGTGGGCCATGAACGCCGCGGCAGCTCTGGCCGACCTCGCCATGGCTGTCCCGGAGGATCCCGCTCCTGACCTTGCCGGAGCGGTCGGCGATGGGGGCGACGGGAACGGCGGCGGCCCCCTGGCTCTTCTAGCAGAGCTTGTCTTGTGGTGGCTGTTTTTTGTATTTGTCCTTTTTCTTGTTTCTTGTGTTTCTCGTTTTTCTTCTCTTGTTTTGTCCCTTGCTGGTTTTCTTTGTCCTTTTTTCGTATGTGTGTGTTTTTTTTGTTTTTTTTTTTGTCTTTTGTTTTTTTTGGCCGTGGCCATCGCTCCTAGTCGTTCAAGCGGCCGAAGGCACGTGCAGTGGGCACCTACATCGCATCAGCCTCTGGGGGCTGAACGCCACAATGGTGTTGTGTTTTGTTTTTCCTTCCGTGTATTAGAGACTTGGCGTGGAAGAATTTTACATGTAAAGGTTCCGCGATGTAGGTTTCTGCCGCGACCGCGACAGGCGGAACCTGTGCGCACGAGCTGGGTGAGGCGTTCGCCCGAGTTGTTGCAGATGGCTCGTCAAGTGAAGCGGGCCAAACATCTTGAGGCCAAAGCCGAAGAGACTTCAAAGGAGAAGGAGGCTGCATCCAGCAAGTGCCTCGAGGTTGCTGCACATTTTCCGCACGTCGCACGTGCGTGCGGCATTCAGGCACAGAAGTGTGATAAGCAAGACCCAGGGTTCATCAGACAACACTGTGAGAAGTTGGCGCTGCTGTCCTTCAATGTCGGCGTCGCCAGCGGCTTCTCGATCAAACCAGCTCGCCTTCGTGCGTTTTCAGCATCGTTGGTAGAAGACATGAGGAACTTCGGCATATTGCGTTTGCTTTGGAAGGCTGCGCGGTTTCGGAGGGGCGGCCGAGACCATTACGTTGTCATCACCATATCTCATGAATGGGACACGACAAAGCAACAGATGGCTTTGGCGACTGCGCAAAAACTCGGCCGCCCGTCCTCCCGACGAGTCGGTCACGAGGTTTTGTTCCAAGGGTGCAGGCTGATCGTGACCCTCGCGATGGGCGGCGAAGTCTACACATTCAAGGAGGATCTCGTCTGCAAGGCTCTCGTTCTGGATGGCAAGGCGGCTTCTTACACTGCCGCTGGTCTCCAAATGGTGAAGCCGTTCGATTTCTCGTCGGGGACCGTGTTGCAGGCCGTGGCCGTTGCAACGGACGTTGTTATTGAGGACCTGCGTGCAGATAAGGGTTCCACCAACATGCCTTGCATCAAGCACTTCGCAGCGGTGTTGTCGGAAAATTGCCCAACTGGTCTGCCGGACGCCACTTTTTGCGAGATGCACAATTCGCATCGCATTAAGAACACATCCCCAGACATCGAGCCAGTTGTTGGAAAACTGTTCTGCATGAGTAATCTCATGAAGCTTGCAGGCACGGTCAACGACATGTCAACGCGGATCGTTCAGATTGTGGAGCGGGCTGATCGAGTTGAAATGCCAGCGCCTCCTGGCAATAGAGAGAAGTGGTTTCAGATGTTCGACGCACTGTTTGACCTTACTGGTGATCATCATCGCCGCAAGCACTCATCCAGATCTTCGACTGGGGCCTCTTGGTTTGTCGATGACGTAGACTCTTTGTTGGAGCTGTTGAATGATGACCCCCACAATGATTCTTGGGTTCACTACTGCTTCGACCCTGCATCGAAGAGACCGTGTTGCAGATCGGTGCACGACTTCAGATCAAAATTGGCAACTCGATTGGCGAATGTTTTCGTGGTGCCTGCTTTCCCGACAGTAACGATGTCCCGATTCACCTACGCTTTGATTGCGCTATCCCGCGTTATTGGGGGCATGGCGTGCAAGAAGATTTTGCCGCTGACCTTCGTTTCCCTACCGACGGCAATAGCAAAGGCAAAAGCAAAGGCGAAGGCCCGGGCACTGAGCGAGGATGCTGTCGGAGAACTTGGTGCGGGCGAACAGTTTTTTCAATACCTGAATGCGTCACGCTTGGCGTATCGCACCAGCCCGTCCAGCAACCATGCAAAGGCGAGTTGCACTGAGGCAGGCAATGATGCAACGTGCAACGGTTTAAACGAGCGACGGGACTGTCGAGCCAATATTTTGGATCAGCCTGATGGGTTCCAGTGGCAACATGCGCGAGGAAACAAGGGGGGGGGTAAGGCCGGATTCGGAGGACGATGGGTACAATGCGGAAGCGAAAGGAAACCAGAGGAGTTGCAGGGTCGATTGGGGATGGGGGGAAACAAGAGGGGGAGAACGAGGAGGAGGATAATGATGAGGAGGATGGTTTTCTCAAACGATACCTTGAGGCCTGAACGATTAATTATGAATCAGCGGCAACTGCTATCCCACGTAGTGGGATCGAACATTCGGCATGCGACGGCTGTCACGGATGAAAAGGACAGCGCGGGAACCGATTAAACGGAATTTGCGCCGAGCCATCCGTAAAGACGTGCCGTCGGTGCCGGATTTCCTGCCGCCGTTGGAAAATATCGGCCACGTTCGCAGGACACCCCCGCCGACGTACCTTAAAACAAAGTTGTCCCACTCAGTGGGATTGAACATGCACCCACATCTTTCGTTAAGAAACTCCCTCCCCCGAGCTGGGTCTCAGAATTTTTTAAGCCAAAATCGCAAATTCGCAAACCAGTTTCCTAACCTTGACGGGCGAAGGCAAGACTGGAGACAATCCTCAGCACCCCCCCCCACCCCCCCCCTTCGCAACCCCCGATCACAACTCCCCTGCGCAACCCCCCACGCAGCCTCACAACCCCTAGCACTACCTCTCAGCACAACCCCCAAGCACAACCCCCCAGCACAACCCCCCACGCAGCCTCACAACCCCTAGCACTACCTCTCAGCACAACCCCCAGCACAACCCCCAAGCACAACCCCCCAGCACAACCCCCCACGCAGCCTCACAACCCCTAGCACTACCTCTCAGCACAACCCCCAGCACAGATCCCAAGCACAACCCCCCAGCACAACCCCCCCCACGCAGCCTCACATACCCCAGTACTACCTCTCAGCACAACCCCCAGCACAACCCCCAAGCACAACCCCCCTGCGCACCCCCCCACGCAGCCTCAAAAGTCCCTAGCACTACCTCTCAGCACAAACCCCTAGCACTACCTCTCAGCACAACCCCCAAGCACAACCCCCCAGCACAACCCCCCACGCAGCCTCACAAACCCCTAGCACTACCTCTCGGCACAACCCCCAGCACAACCCCCAAGCACAACCCCCCAGCACAACGCTCCACGCAGCCTCACAACCCCTAGCACTACCTCTCAGCACAAACCCCAGCACAACCCCCAAGCACAACCATCCAGCACAACCCCCCACGCAGCCTCAGAACCCCTAGCACTACCTCTCAGCACAGCCCCCAGCACAACCCCGAAGCCCAACCCCCCAGCACAACGCTCCACGCAGCCTCACAACCCCTAGCACTACCTCTCAGGACGACCCCCAGCACAGCCCCCAAGCACAACCCCCCAGCACAACCCCCCACGCAGCCTCACAACCCCTAGCACTACTCATCAGCACAACCCCCAGCACAACCCCCAAGCACAACCCCCAGCACAACCCCCAAGCAGCCTCACAACCCCTAGCACTACCTCTCAGCACAACCCCCAGCCCCCAAGCACAACCCCCCAGCACAACCCCCCACGCAGCCTCACAACCCCTAGCACTACCTCTCAGCACAACACACCCCCCAAGCACCCAGCACAACCCCCCAGGTGGGGCGGACATAAGCATCGGTATTCGATGGACCCGCGCATTCCTTGCTCGGCGCTTTCTTGGATTTCGTTGGGAACGATATCGATCATTCTCGTGGCAGTGTCTGAGCTTACATGGGCCCTTGTTTTCCCCCCCGCACAACCTGCCCCACTCTCAGGCAATCTTGGGCCCTCGCTGTTGCTTCGGATGACAGCCGAAAGTGAACAGCACAGACAATCAAACGCACGCGCGCCCACTGATGTTCTTCATGCGTTTGAAAGAATTCGGTTTCTTAGGTGCCGATTTGGGAAACTCGGTGCCGTCTCTATTTCGTCCCGCTTCGAGGTGGCTTTCGGATATTCTGGAATATGGTTTAAGCTACGATGCGGCCAGGGTCGGCGACGCTGGGGTTCCTCAGGCAATGGTGGAGACACGTTGGCCTCCCAGATGCTCAGATGCCCTAGTGGAGCCATCTCGGGTCAGCTCTGGCGCCCTGACCGTTCGCGGGGCGATCCGTCCCGCCCACGCGGGGCCGGGCTTGATTAGATTCGAGTGTTCCCCCCCGATGTCGAACAGCCACTCTGAAATAACACATGTTTTACGCCATGTTCGCCCGCATGGGTGGTGGGATTCTTCGCGGGCTTCCACAGTAGGCCGATGGTTGCACGATCCTCGTACGCTGCCTCGTCTGGGAATCCTTTTCATCACTACGCAGGTCATGAGCAAATTCGAGTACAATTTCATGCGTCCAGGTGATGATATGATGTTGCCTGAGTTTTTGGACAGGTTTGAGAGCCCCATGAAGATTTGCTTATGCAGTTTGGCCAGACTGCTCAAGACCTGGCACTTCCGCGGCGATTCGCCCTGGAATTTGATGGGCCTGTTGGGCGTTTTCAACGTTGGGGAACCAATGCGACGCTTCGCTCGGAGGCAGGTGTTATTGTTTTCGGCCGGCATGGCCCACCACTGCGACATGAAGTACAGTTCGCTCGAGTTCCGCCTGCAACGATTGACATCTGACCAGTGGAGCGCCGATGAGAAGGCCGAAGTTCGTAAAGCATTCTGCGATGCACTACCGTGTTGTCTTTCTTTATTCGGCCGCGGGTTGAAGGCTCGCTTCCCACGGGAACATCAGCTTGAGAGTGGCGTGGCGGACATCGCCATTTACAATTGGGTCGTCTCCAAGGGATTTACCACGTTGTTATCGGAACGGGGGCACGCTCATGAACGGGCTGCGCTGGCTTCGGCAGCGGCCCCAGGCAAGGGTTTCCACCACCACCAGCGGGCGAACACCATCAACCAAATGCGCCTCATCCATTTGAAACGGGGTGGGACCGATCCGTCTCGCCAGGTCGGTTCCGAGACGCGCCAGCCGTTTGATGGTGGTTCTGCTGTTACCGATGACCAGTTCGTAGATCATTTTGCGGAATTTTTACCCTTGGGTGATCGGCTTCAAGCCGCTGCTGTTTGTTCTGGATGGACTGACATCGTTGCCCATCATTCTCCTCTTGCCGATGGTACTGTTGAAACGCTCGCTCTGTGTGACCATGCGACGGGTTCAGGTTCGGCTGCCGACGCAGACACGAGAGCAATACGTTCGGGTTCTGGTGGCTCCGTTTATTTAACTATATTGAACGCCAAAATGAAAGCATTTAAAAAGGCAATGGGGGGGAGGACTTTGACGCAGGCCGAGATGGACGATGTGACCGAGAAAGCTAAAGCTGAGTACGCAAATCCGGCCTTTCGGAGCACGTACGCGGCAAAGTACCTGTCCCAAGTCCGAGCCAGGCAACAGGGAAGGCAGTCAACACAGAACGGGGAAGCCGCATCATCCAGTGAGCCACAGATGTACGACCCCCCGCTCGGCATGGGATCTAAAGGGCAACCCCTGGATATGAAACTGTTCATTGCTCGCCATGCCGCGCGCGGCTTCCCTGGGGACGAGGACGTGTACAGACCGAAGCATGGGTTTGTCATTGGGCAGGCGGACGTGGATGCGCTCGATAAACTCAAAGGAGGCAGCATCAAGCTCGGAGCGTGCTGCACCTCGCTGGACGGCATTTGTCGAAACTCCCTGACAGATGTGGGTTCCAGGGTTGTCTCTCAAATTTGCGATTATTTGGGCGAGTTGACAGCCTCACTGACCAAACCGACAGTTTGCCTGGCAGAGACCCTTGTGATGTTTGAGTGCGTAGGCGACGCCATCCCCCGCGTAGTGCACAGATGTTTTTGCATGTTGGTATCTTGTACGATGAAGCCGATTTCGCAGCTGGTTGCGATGAAGGAGTACGCGGGCCGCAACGCGCATGCTGGCGACGCGGAGAAGCTCTGCTTCCCCTTCCACGTCGATTTCGTTTTTGAAGAGTGCAGGGTTACGAACTCTGGCGAGATCCTCGCAGTCCGCACGGGGGGGCAGCTCGCAAAGCATTTGGCAAGCATTGGGGAAGATTGGGCGGCTTCTGTGCTCAAGTATACAATTCCAGATCTACACACCCTAGTGACTAGCGAGGTTCTTGGCGTAGAGGGCGTCCCTGTGCAGATTAGCGGTCGCGGGGTCAGGGTGCGCCGCCCCCAAAAGAAGCATGCTCTCGACCCATTCACGACGCAGCTCGACCTCTTATCCAGAGGAGGTGATCCAGTTGAAGCGGGTTTGGCAGCTGTCGCGGCCGCTGGTCCTTCTCGCGGGGCTGACGTTGTTGCGCATGCTCTGGCAGATGTTTCAGCAGGTGCACAGGTGGGCTCCGACAACATTTTTGCCCGTTCACTAAATCAAACCATAGGCCCCAGGATGCCATTACGGAAACAAGCAACAACACGACATTCGCATAACGACGGCACCACGTTACAAAAAACATTTTTTCGCAAACTGCCCAAATGTGCCATCACAGAACGTAGCAAACAGCAAGACCGTTTAAACCGAGCCGTGACAGGGGAATGCACCTGCTGACGGGCCTGCCCACGACAACGAGGTCACGCTCGACCATGAGGTTGTCTGCGGGGACGCGGAGCTCTGGGACGAGCTCGTGCACGCGGACGAGAATGACGAACACGACGGTGCTGGCGAGCCCGTCGCAGGAGCTGCCGCGATGCTGCACGCTGCGTTGGTAGAGCCCACGGAATTGGATGATGAGCCTGCGGCTGTCGATCCTCCTGTGCCACCGCCCGCAGTTCCTGCCATAGTGGGGCCAGACGGCGATGGATATTTCTGGCGAGACGGCTACAAGATAGGACGCATCACACCTCAGTTCCGTGGTTCGCAAGGCGTGAAATGTTATTTGCACCGTGCGTGTTCTCTGCCGATCCCAATTCGCAAGATGCCGAGTGCTGACCGTGTCAGGGAATGGCTTGAGATGGCCGAGTTGTGGACGCCAGCAGACACCGGCCCAACCTACACTGCGAAAAGGGATGCGCACATGACGGCCTTGAGGCGGATTCGGGACGAGGCGTAGCATCGCGAGCGCTGTATTACTTGTGCACGCGGTCTTGCACCGTTTCCCCGGACGAGGGCGCTGAACACAAAAAACATGCATGTAGTAAGTTTTGGACATGGTCCGAATGGTTCCCCTCCTGGCGCAACAGGACTGTTTAGTCAAACACATCTCGGCAACGTGCTCAGAATGCTGAACGTCCTATTCACGGTGCGGCCCATGCCGAACACCTCATGGCTTAATCCATCTCAGTTTGCAGCCCGCAGCCTGTGGCACAGCCAATCGCCAACCTATTTCTTGCTGCCCCCACGCGCAGGGATTTTGATAATGGGCGCAACACATGCGTTAACTTATGGATGGCGCAGCCTACGGCGCGACCCATGGATGGCGCAACAGTCTGCTTGGTGGAACCCTCAGCGCGCAAACAATGGCGAATATCATGTGTAAGTTGGTGTTGGGGGCGTGTAGGGCTGGGGTGGCAGGTGCTGTGCGTCTTGGGCCTCTGGGGTCGCGGAAGCGGCAGGCAGGCGACACCAGCCGCGCGCCGCACACTGCCCGAGGCCCCTGGAGAACAGGGGGGCGCGTAGGGCAGGAGTGGCAGGTGCCCAGCCGCCTCCAGCTCGTGAGGAGTCATTGTTTCTCCTGTTTGAGTTTCGAGCGCCTCTTGGAGGCAGTTTGAGTTTCGAGCGCCTCGGGAGGCGCCTCTTGGAGGCAGTTTGACCTTCGGGCCGTCTGTGGGCGCACGTATTTCTCGGCACCAAGGGGGTGACGCAGGGTTGCGGGCGGTCCTTTGCAATCGTTCAGGGCGGTGGCCTTTAAAATTGCCACGGCGGTTTCTGCTTATGCGTTTCTTGACCCAGGGGGCGTTAGTCAGTCGAGAATCGTCCATTCGACTATGCAGACGGCGACCGTGTAGACTGCCAATGGAATCTGTGCAACAACGCTTCGCCGCGCAGCGAATGTGATTTTACGTTTTTTCGTTTTCATGGGCCCTCTCTGGGGAGGAAGGCAAAATTGGCGGATTAGAGGGACGAGGATCAGGAGGGGGAGGGGGAGGGTCAAACGCAGGAGGAGGTGGAGAGAGGGGAGGAGGAAAAGGAGACGTGCGATGACGAGGAGGAGGAGGAGGAGGAGGAGGAGGAGGAGGAGCAGCAGTGGGTGGCCAAGGGGACGATGATCTCGAGGACGAGGACAATAAGGAAATAATGAAGAACACACGCATGCCTGGCGGCAAACGGACGCTCCATTAGCGCCAACAGTCCAATTGACCGGAGAGTCCGCATCCGCGGTCCCAGCTTCTCCTGCTTCATGCGCTGCGCGTTTCATGCCAACGCTTCGCGGTAGATGCATTGGTAGTGGTTTTGGGCGAGGCGGTCTAGGGGCTCTCCCCATTTGGGTCGACGGCTGACCATTAGGAAAGGGTGGTTTCGGTGGCCTCGACGGCGCGCCACCCCCATTGCAGTGGCGAAGGAGATAACGATCTTGAAGGCGATCATGGAGTGCTGTTCAACAAAATGTTGGCGGCAATGCTGGTAGCGGGGCTTGATGTTTGATTATGTTGTTACGCCCCTCCCCAGGCCGGGGCTCACGGTGCAATGGGCGCCCCGCGAATTCTGCAGACGCAGGCTTGTTAACGTTATCGGCTCAAGGTGAAGGTTCAAGGGTCAGGAGCTGTACCCCCTTAAATTCCCGATCGCGCCAGTACCCCCTTAAATTCCCGTACAGTATCGACCACCGCACAGACGCCAGAGACGCGCATACCACCTTACAGACGGGAGGTCTCGACCAAACGGTTACCAGCCATAACATGTTACAGCGTGCTCGCGCACGCGGGAGAGTTGGACCACGCGCTTACCAATCCAGGCAGTGCAACCGCTCTCATACAGGTTGTGGGGTCTTGACAATGAGATCGGTGGCCATTCGCCGTGCACTTCGCCTCACGCGCCGCCCTCTCCTCTGGCGCCATCCTTCCCCATCCCCTTTTCCCGTGTTCCTCTCTTTCTTTTTGTTGGTTCTCTCTCTCTTTCTCTTTTTCTCTCTGTCTCTCTCTCTCTCTCTCCCTCTCTCTCTTTGTATTTTGGGGGGTTCTGAATCTCCCCGTCGTTAATCGATCCACGGGTGTAGCGTCTAGTCCTCTTTGCGGTGTAGGTACCTCACCCCCCTGATGGTCAGGCGCTCTTCTACCGGTCATGACCTTGACCCCCTTCACGGTCATGCCACTATTCTCCCATGCGTCCGTCTCCCCCCCCCCATCCGTCGCTCCCTTCCCCTGCCTTCACCCTTCTCTTTGGCCGAATCCTTGGTGCAAGTTAGCGTGTCTCACGTTCCAGCCTCACGTTCGGGCACCATGGAGGCCGCACTTTATCTTGCCTTACGGTCCTGCCTTGGGCTCGGGTGCAATACGTGGTGCAAGCTGTCGGGAGTAACGATGTTGCTTCGCGCTCTGTCACTACACGCGGCGCGCGCCGCCGTGTAAGGATCCTGCTTCACGCTCGGGCACGCGCTTGGTAAGGTCAATCACCCCCGGCCCGATCGGCCAGACGAGAGCGGAACATCACCACGCTTTCTTGCGGCCGATTTGATTATCATGTTCTTTATCGCGGGCTCGATTATATATTCTTGGCGTTCCAGTCCTTTCGCTGCTGCACGGCTTAATTGTGCAAATTTCCCGTTCGTTGCGCTGCCTAGTTTTTGTGAGTTGTTGGTGCATCGCAGTTGTGAGTGGTCACAGCGATCTCAGCACGCTCTTGTTCCCCGAATGTCGCGACAATTTCGTTGCGTCGTAGGCTGGCGCACTATGCATGTTCATTGATGTATGTTGCCGCTCTGGCGCGTGGTCCTTGCATGCCCGCCGCCGTTGAGGAGCACGTGCGCTTGGGTTGATTCCACACTGCGTAAGCAAACACAATTTGAGATGGCCCCTACACGACCGAATGACGTGGAGGGCGTCTGCCATGGACTCGGTCGGAGTCGAAACTGCGTGCCCTGAACCCACCACCAGACATGAATTGAGATGCAGCCCGCCGCCCACCGAAACGATCCGAAATCGTCATGCGCCCACGAGTGCGGCTTCTCGTCCCTTTTGCCGCGCATGACCCTGACCCCGTTCATTGTCATTAGCCTTCTGCCGTTCGCGAACTTGACCACCCAGACAATTATGATATTGCTCTTCAGATTGCATACGCATCAAGTTACAGTGGGGTCTCCGTGCGCATCCACGCCTAACGCATCATTCTTGGCGCGCACGTGCGCGTGCGCGAAGGGCATTCGGGAGTTGTTTCCGAGATCCCATGTGGGGCATGGTTACCGCAACTTGTCGCGGCATCGAAAAGACACGGGGGTCCTCTCAGGGCTCTCTGTAGGCCCTGCGTTTTTTTTTTTTTTTTTTTTTTTTTTTTTTTTTTTTTTTTTTGTTTTTTTTTTTTTTTTTTTTTTTTTTTTTTTTTTTTTTTTTTTTTTTTTTTTTTTTTTTTTATTTTTTTTTTTTTTTTTTTTTTTTTTTTTTTTCTTTTTTTTTTTTTTTTTTTTTTTTTTTTTTTTTTTTTTTTTTTTTTTTTTTTTTTTTTTTTTTTTTTTTATTTTTTTCTTTTTTTTTCTTTTTTTTTTTTTTTTTTTTTTTTTTTTTTTTTTTTTTTTTTTTTTTTTTTTTTTTTTTTTTTTTTTTTTTTTTTTTTTTTTTTTTTTTTTTTATTTTTTTTTTTTTTTTTTTTTCTTTTTTTTTTTTTTTTTTTTTTTTTTTTTTTTTTTTTTTTTTGCTATCTTTTGCGTTTTATTTCGCCTTGTTTGTTCGTGTTTTTTTTCTATTTGTTATGCCCTTGCTTATTCGATCTGCTTTTATCTCTCCACGTTTTTTTTGTTTTTTCTCTTACTGTTTTTTGTTTTGTATACCTGTCTCGTCTCTTTCCTGTTTTTTCTATTATTGCCTTTTCTGCCCACTGTGTGTCATTTGTGTCCTTTTCATTTGTGTGTTTTTTTTTTCTTGCTTCCAAACCTATTTACTTCTTGTTGTTATTTATTATCTCGTGTTGTTTTTTTTTTTGTTTTTTCTTGTCTTTTTTTTGTAATTTTCTTCTTCCCTTTGCCTTCCTCTTTGATTTTCTTTTTTGCACTGGCGAGCCCCACCATGAATATCTGCGTGACCGACTTTCGGCGCGGGGGGCAGCGTGGCCACATGCTAAATTGATCATCGGGCCACCGTGCCTTCAAAGGATGTTGGTTCCTGGAAGCGCGACCCACTCACGAGGTTCCAGCCTCCTCCAATTCCCCCGCCTCCACGGTTCTTTTTTCGAGATCTAAGCCCTCTAGATTGTTGGTACCAGCACTCCAGCCAGGAACTCGTCGCAACCTCTTTCACGCTCCTCAAACGAGTTTGGCCATTGAACTTCGCAATCCACCTGAAAACATCCTCGCGATCTGGGCCCCCTGCGCTGCTGAAGCAAATGCCTGCCTCGACCCCGGAGCCTCAGAGCTGGATCGCATGTGCCAGGCCACTAGAGCCCCCCGCTCGGCAGCAAGAGTTGTCCTCCTTCTCCGCCCCGCAGCCCTGCCGATAAGTAAACCAATGTTCCTTATTTGCTTCCTTTCTCTGCAGTGTCCTGCTGATCATCCGCGTCCTCTTCTCTTCCATATGTATATATATATATATGTCTATCTATCTCTCTCTCTCTCTCTCTCTCTTTCCCGCTCGTGATTTATATTTGCTGTTTTCGTTTTGTTATTTTCTCTCTCACGCACTCTCTCCCTGTCTCTCATCGCCCCCCTGTCCCGTCATGTCTTCGCCTGGGGCCCTTCCTTGCATTTTCTTCCTTCATCCTATCGCTCTTATTCGGCATTTTCCTTTTCCGATTCCTGATTCGTTTCCTCTTGCTTCTCCGCCACCTCCTCTTGCTCCTTTGCCGCATGCTCGTCTCCGTTCGTCATTCTTTCCCTCGCTCCTAGTAGTCACCCTCGTCGTCGTTGTCGCCGTCCTCCTTGCCGCCTCCCCTCGTAGACACCCTGGCGGGCTACTCGTAGCCTGCGCCCTGCTACCGAACAGGTATCCCGCCTGAGACAGCCTGAGACACCTTCGCAGGCATGCGCCTTTTGGGATGCAATCGCATCGCTTGAGACATCCTCGGGGCCCGCTGCGAACGCAAGCCAGTCGGGCCGCCAAGCCAGGCAGATCGCCCGAGACCTCCTCGTCATGTGGACCCATTGCAATGGTCGCGCCAACGTCTCGCCTGAGACATCTTCAAGGTCGTAGCTGAAAACACACATGGTCAACAAAGCAAGCCAACCGTTGAAAACATCCACGCGACCCTAACCATTTGCAGAGATGAAGCTGGCGCATCGCTGGGAACACCCTGTCGAATTACTGCGGAAGCAGGTGGCCGAAGCAGGCGAATTGCTTGAGGCATCGCCAGGTTACATCACCACTTCATGGGCGCCAGCGGGTTCGTGGAATGCCTTTTGGCGAGCCTCTCTGGCGAGGCTGAAACCAGCGTTTTGCCCGAGACACCCTGGAGCACAAGTCCGAATTTTGATTAAATTGCGGTCCGACATTGGCGATCCGTTTGCCTGAACGGCCTGCGATGTGCCGCTGGCGCGTTTCTTCTAGGAGGTTGAGACCAACGCCTTGCTTGACACATCCTCGAACTCCAGCCCGACAGCACATGGCGATGTAACTTTGAACACCAGAATCGCCTGAGATGCTGCCGCAACATTGGCGTCAAGCGCCAGGGCGCAAACGGCGCCGCGCGATACCCCTATTACGCGCCCCCGTGGGGAGATTGAAGCCAGCACAGCTTGAGACGCACCCGAAACGTGGCCCGAAACACGGCACCCGCACGGAGTATCCTCAACAGAATGGCGCGCCGCCTGGAACACCGCCGACATTGATCCTATCGTGAAGGCCGTTCCCGAAGGGTTTATGCGAGTAGTCGCATCGAGAATAATTTCTCGCGCAGAGTGCACGCTCATAATGACTTTGGGGTGAGCGAGCCCGAGAACGATGTGGGCGGTCGTAAATAAGTTGACGCTGGTGTAATTTGAACATGTGTGCGAGTGAGAAATGTACTGCATGGTCTTAGGGCCCTTGCGATGTGGGAAAGAGCGAGAACGCAATTGTTGTGGATGTGGGATAATGGGCATATCGCGCCGCACGCGCGCGTCCAACCGCGCGTTCGCCAATGGCCAAAGCGGCTTCGCAGCTCAATTCGGCGCGCGTGCGCGCGCCGCAATCCGCCTATCATCGCCCCGGTCGCAGGCCGACCGCGCGCCTGCCCGCCTTGCCGAAACCGAGCCCTCTGCAGTGATCCGCTTGGCAATTATTTGCACAGCCAGCGAACATTTTCTTTGTTGTGTACATTCGCCCAGCGGCGCGCGGCGGCCGCTTTCCGCGCGTCGCCAGGCCGTTCGGGGAACGCGCGCGCCAATGCATCTGCAATCTTGCACCCTTCAGTCGTTTGCAGGTGAGGCTTCGTTGGGACTTCACCGTCCACGACAGCCCCTCGGCGCAAGGGGGGTTACCCAGCGGGGCGGGCGTCGCCCGCCCGCGGCCGCAAGCCGCCCGCCCGACGAAATGGGCAACATGCAGGAGGGCGCGCGCGAATGTGGCAACCCTTTCACTGCCGATAACGCTTGCGCTGGCAGACGAACCAGGGAACTGTCGCGTTGCCCACAACAGATGAATTTCTGAATGTCCCACCGTCGCGCCGTCATCCGACCGTTGTCCACGCGCCGCCCAAAATGCGCGCACGAGGAATACGTTGGCCCACGCGGCGCCCGTTGAGAGATCAGCGCGGCCACCAGACAAACTCTGCGGCTCTCTTTTCGCTTGCAGGGAGCGATGTTGACGCGGCGCGCGCACCGCGCGCTTCGCGCTGCTCGCCGATGGCTTCGGTCATGTCATCGCGGGGCGGTCGTGGAGACAACTTCGCCAGGGCATGTCTTGGCCGCCACTCGGCGCTGTCGCCGCATGCATTTCCACGCGGCGGCACTGGCGTAGCGCGCGACGATGTCGTCAGCGCGCCGCGCGCGCTCGCGCCACCCTGCGCCAGCCCCCTGTCGGGGAACGCGCGCCGCCGAGGAATGGCCATCTCGCCGCCCGTCGCACGCGATGCGCGGCGCGCGCCCCGATCGCCGCTGGCCCGCGATCGGTGCTTGGGCGCCGTGCGGCGGCGGCGCGAGCAGGCATGACTGGCTCGCGCTGCGTCGCGGTTTGGCTTGGCTTCAGCGAGCGCGCCCGCGCTGGGCCAGCGCGGTGCGTCTGCAGCTGCTGGCGTCATCCGCCCTCTACGACGTGGCTTTCGCGGGTCATTGCTGAAGCGATTCGCGCCGCAAAGCAGACGAGTTCACTTCGCGAGAGGGCAGGGGGGGGGGGGGGGCGCGCGCAAGGACGTTTGTTTGGCGGGCGGCGGTTGGGGAGGGGGGGCGGCGAACGGAAAGCGCAGCAGTTGAGTTGTCGATTTGTTCTCTCTGGCGCGCGCATGTTCTGCGAAGGCCAAGGCCAGTTCCGCGATGATTCTGCGCGGCTACCTATCCTCGCGCGGAGCGCGTTTTTTTCCCGCGCATTGAGCGTCAGCGGGCGCATTGCGCATATTCTGTCTCGGCGAGCACGTGCCCGCGCATGCGCCCGCGGCACATCGCAGACGACGCGCTGCGTCGGATTGTCTTTGCGCGCGCACGTCCCTCATCATCGCGCGGAGCGCGAGCGATTTTTTTTTGACATGAACAACAGCGCTACATGTGTTGTGCCGACGGAAACCTGATTTTTTGTCATCCGCAGGGGGGGCGGGGGCGGGGGGCGCGCCTGCGGGTTGCGCCCTCATGGCAGCGCGCGCGGTCGGCGCGCTTTCCTGTTTGATGACGCGGCATCCGCTGTCCTCTCTCTCTCTCTCTCTCTCGCGCGCTCTCTTTCTTTCGTTTCTCTCTCTATTCATATATGCATATATATACACGTATATCGCTATTGTTTTTTTGTTTTGTTTGTATTGTTTTTTTTGTTTTTTTTTTCTCTCTCTCTCTCTCTCTCTCTCTATATATATATATATATATATATATATATATATGCGCACCAAACCGTCGCTGCGAGGCGATGGCGCCGCCGCGCAGCTGGCCCCCTTTCAGGGGGCGCTGCTTCCGCGGGCGGGCGATCCCGACCCCGCGCGCGCGCGTCGACGGGGGCGCAACTCGGCGGGGGCCTCGCGTCGGTTGCGCCGAAAAGCGAGCCCAAACAAAAACGTCGCATTCGACGCGCGAGACATTCGACGCACGGGAAAAAAGTCTCGCGTCGTGCACGAGACACCCCGCGGCCGCAACTTTTTTTTTGAGGCCGAAACTGCGACGTTCCATTTATCGTCCGAAATTGCGACGCACGTTCCATTTTTCATCCGAAATTGAGACGCACGTTCCATTTTTCATCCGAAATTGCGACGCGCGTTCCATTTTTCCCCCCAAGCTGCGACGTTCCATTTATCGTCCGAAAATGCGACGTTCCATTTTTCCTCCGAAACTGCGACGGCGAAGAAAAAAAAAGTCCACCTCGCTCGCCGATGCACTCGCGTCGAAAAAACAAAATGCGATTTCGGCGGAGTCCACGCCGTCGACAAATTTGAGAAGCGAGTTTCGCGCGCGCGCCGCGGGCCGCGCCAGGGCGCATTTCAACGCAGAATTTGCGAG